>JAOTAV010084130.1:0-12142 GCA_026546445.1 Cyclargus thomasi | reverse complement strand
CGTTCTTTTACGACTTTTTTAAACTTATTTATGGAAAGATTTTGAACGTTTTCTGGGATTTTATTGTAAAGGCGTATTGACCCTTAAAAGATTTACTTACTTTACTAAGCCTGATAACCGGTAAATCTAACTTGTGCTTAAAAATAATCATGTTCCGAATTGAATTGATTCTGAAAGCGGAAAGATTTGATGCAGGGGTATAATTTCATAAATTAACAAAGAAAGCAAGGAAATGCTTTCAAGTTGCAACTATAAATTTACATTTATTAACATTGGTTTATTAGTAACCTTGGCAAAGTTTCAATGCCATGTCATTTGGCTTAGCAAGGTTTTCGTTATTAAAAGCATTCCTATTGCCAAGGCTTTGCTTTCCCCAAGGCGTGGTGTTAATGCATTTTTCTATTAGGTATATCTGCATAGCGAATCCATTACTGTCGCATACTCCTGCAACATGTAAAAAATATAAGACAGACATTGCAATTACCTACCTTTTTTAATGAAAATTAAATGCTTATTTTTAACACTACTCTTTACTTTGCAAATTTTGAAACGTTGTACACGTGTAGCAATATAGTTTCATAACCATAAACCAATTGGTGTATGGTCTTATACACAAATTAGATGATGCCCGCAACTTCGTTACGCAAAAATTCGTTTATCGCACAGGAATCGTACATTTTCCGTGATAATAAGTACCATTTACCTTTCCCCATGACTCGAAGTATCTCCATACCAAATTTCAGCAAAATCGATTGAGTCGTTTGGGCGTGGAAAGGTAACAGACAGGCAGTCAGACACACTTTTACGTTTATAATTTTAGTATAGATTTTCCATGAAATGTATCAATGGTTTTGCAAATTTTGGATCAGATCGGCCCATGGAACCGCTTTCTCCCATACTACCTTCGACACTCCTTCTTACACCCTTAGGAGATGAATTTCGGAAATATATACGGAAAATAATATAATAAATATAGATACGGAAAATTGGTTTAGGCTGTACGTTGATATTTATAAAATCCTGTCCAAAAATATAATTGGTGAATTATCTACACCCTTAAAAGAAGCTGCACAAAAAATTTAGATATTGTTCATTATCTTTACACCATGTAAAGAAGAAGTTTTATAAAAAAACTGTCAACCCCCAGAAACAACCCTTTACCTTAGGGGTTTCACAAAATCCCGTCTTGGTTAGCGCTTACGTTTTTAAAAAGAACCGGCATGCAAAAAATTAAAATCATGAGCACTTGTGCAAGAAGAGAAAACAACTCTTGTTGTTTTTGGAGGTTGAAATTGCATTAGTAGTGGACAACCGATCATTCGACAGTATTCTCTAAGAAACTGGACATGGGTACTTAATGAAAATCAGCTACTGATCGTCGGGTAAATATTTACATGGGTATGTTCTTTTTTGTACTCGTATAGAGTATGTAGAGTCATATAATGCGACTAATTGGTCACGTTCCGTCGTGTCCTTGGAAAGGGTCCCTCGTGTGTTGCATACCGATAACGAGTGCGCAGCTCGTCCTTATACAGAACACGTCTTACCCTTTGTGTAGTCTCTGTTTGCTGAGTCAATATTGTCCATAGTAACCACATAGCGTGAAAAGCAATTTGGATGATGTGTGTTTAAGTGATTTTCGTTGAGATCAAGTTTTATAGGCCGTGTGTTTGTGTCGTCTCGACATGATGTTTACGATAGTTAGGGAAAAAGCTAAAACGAAACTTTTGCCTTTAAAACACTAGTGCAAATTCATGGCAAACAAAGGTTTCCTCTTAATGATATATGAGCTGACGCACAAATGTTATTTTGCCGTACCTATACTAAATATAGTATAGTAATAACTAATTGTTGTATTGTTGTAAATGTAATTAGTAATAACTAATTATCATATAACCTCATTAGGATCTGTTGCGTCTGCTAGAGATTTATGTAAACGCATCGACAGACTTAGAAACAAAACTTTTTAATCCTGTCTAGTGATAAACTACACAGGGCCAAAATGGAAAAACACTAGTAGATATTAAATAAGTATATCGAATTGGAAGTTTGGGCTAAAGGTTCTTTGTGCCCGGGGGAGAGTAATATTCTTGTAGATAGACGACACGGGCGCGGGCGTAAGGCAGTATGTCCATAGCACCCCGTCACCGTCAACGAGATTATTTTACACAGATAAAATCACACTGTACGATATAAGTTTCATTTTCTAGCAGTGTTGCACTAGCGTCCGTGTCGTCGCCAAACTCTAGTGGCGTAGTGCAAAATGAAACCTGTCGCATATGTGTGTGTTTTAGCATTTTATCTCGTTGATTGTGACGGCGTGCTTTGGACAAACGGCCTGTCGCCTACGCCTAATGTGTCGAGACTGCGGTCGATTGTAGGACACTCCGGACACTTATTAACCCTCCCTGGAGTTGGGAGATTTAGCATAGAGACCGTTTAGAGCCTACTTAAACCGATAGTTGGGATTTAGGAATGTGTCTTTAGGCCTAAGGGCTTTTACAGTTAGTTAAATCTACACCCTTCTTCTGAGGGGGTTACACATATTGTGACATTATTATTCTATGGGTTTGCATGTGTATTGTATTGTTTGGTTAACTGTTGTGTTTAATCTTGTTTACAGATCCCGTAAGAGACTCAAAAAATTCTATAAAAATTTTTGTTCACTCATAATATACGTTTTTTGACGTACCCGTAATATACTGTTTCTTTTGTTCTATTGTATTCTGTTAAGTGTGTTAAATCATTTGAATTTGATATTCCGATCATTAGAGAGACAAAAGGAATGGTAAAGGAAGATTACTATTCAGAAGCAAGCGGAGTGACGTATATTTTCCCGGAAAAGTTTACCCCGGCGCTCTCGGTACACGAGTACAAAAGGGTATCGTGTTCTATAGGTGTAAGTGTAGGCATCGCAATTGGAATTACGAATCGATTTTAAAACTGACTACCAGAAAGGAGGTTCTTTCGGCTTTTTAACAGGACTAGCTTTTGCCTGCGGAAATTCCGGAAAACAGAAAAATTTCATTTGACGCATACAGCGCCATCTCGAATATCTGGCATGCACTACAACGGCGCTTGACAGCTACTCATTGTACTGTACTCAATTAATTTCTCATATTAGAGTTTAAAAAGTTTATTGCGGGTTCTGTTGAGGTTATTAGGTCTAATATTCATTTAATTTTGTTATAGAAAATAACAATTCCCATTTTTGTTACCACGCGGAGGGAGTCGCGGGCAACGACTAGTATTGCCTAAAGCGGAATAAACAAACGCATTATGCAATTGTAATATTAGTAAGGATTTTTATGTTCAACAATCCTTGGTTTATTTAAAAGTAATTCAACGAGCATATCACAAAGTTTGCCAAATCACAGTTTAAAATTTTTATTACTGCGATCTAAGGAAATTCCAAAGTTTGACGACTTAACTTATTAATAGTTTTGGAGACAGGAAACAGCAGAGGAATCGCGAGGTAAAATGGAGAGCACGTGTAAGCGAAATGCGATTTCCTAACGTTTTCGCAATCAACTCGGATGTTCAGTATAGAATAACAAATTGTGTTCTTGTGATCTACAAAACGCGAGCGAGCTTATTCAGATCCTGAATAGAGAATTATTTGTTGGAAATTCCACAGTTCGTATTATGCCCGGTTTTTTTAAATCACTAGTGTGATTGGCTACCGTCGGTACGTCAACCAATCAAAGTTGTATCTGACATATTAATGGACTATCTGAAAATGGTGAGACAGGCCCTAAATATTATAATATCCTCCAAAACCTGGGAATACCTCAATAGGCTGTAAATGGAACTTTCGATTGCGTATTGACAAAGGAACATGGACTAGAATTTTCCAGGAATATTTACCAATCCACTTTTCAATTATTACTACCTCCCGGTACTGGAACCGTCAATTCCAGGTAACGGTGCTACTGACGTTTTAATTACGGAGTAAACTATTGTGAGAGGCGGGAGCGGAGGGTGGGTTGAAAGGGGCAGAGGGGGGGTTGGACACTGAATCAATATCCATTTACCACCCGCCGGGTTCACTGGCCGTCGCGAGCCATTAAAGATATTGTACAACTGTACGCGGAAAGTACACGTTTATGATTCGTCTATTTATACCCTCAACTATGTAAAGTTCCTTAGATTGTGCTATTTTAATGCATCAAGTTCGATCTGATTTCCATGTCGAACGGAATGGTGACGAGCAAAATGATCTTGAGTGAAAAGAAAGAATGAATGCATTCCCTATAGGTCACAACTTGTGTGTGTATGTATGGGAGACACAAGTTCTAATAGTTTCTACCTAATGGCTCCTCAACTCGTTGACAAAGGAGTGCGAACGATTGTGTGGATGTTTGTGACTTTTGACGATGATCCGAGGCCGATTATATGAAGCCTACGTTACATTTTCTTTCCAATTTACTCAACCTAAACCAAAATACCGTTGCTGTCAATAGCAATTTTTCTTCAGGATCTTCTATTTTCGCAGCCGGAGAAGCGTTAGTTTCTCAATATATATAACGTTCACGATTGTTTCCGAACTTCCTCGTGGGCACACCGTGTCTATTATTATTGTTCCTCGGCGGAGTATACGTGCCGTAAATTCTAAGTTTGATATTGCAAGAGTAAATCAAACCTTGCGCTACCGTTTCAACGTTAATGGACCAAGTTTTAAGATTCTTCAAATAACTTACGTTTTAGCTGTTGCAAAGTTTTTAGGGTCCTAAGCAATCGGCATTACTAGAAAATGAAAGGCAAACGTCAAGTTGGCTTAAATCTTAAATTTGATAAATACAAACTTTTTCGTTTAGAATTGTCCAATTTCTATAGTTGTTCTCAGTGAAATGCAAAACTTATTTTGTATCTTGTCTCCTCGAAGTCCAGAACAGAAAGCAACGGTTTTGTAATTGATAAAACTTACTTTCTATTAATAACATTCGTTGTATCTTATCAGAATTTTAAACCAACATTCCACGGCAGTCGCGTGGAAGGCCAATGTCAATGTGATAATAATATACAAGAAACTGTTTACTACTGTTCTCTAAATAAAAAACATTTAAAATTAGAGGCAGAGATTACGAAAAAGATAAGTTTAACGTGACACGTCACACTAAACATATTCTGGTTAAAAAATACTTCGATGGAATTGGTTTAACAAATAAAATATTGTAAAAATACAGATTGTAAAATTAAGTATGTAATGGCAATTTGTTCATTGATAAAAAAAATATTGGCGGACTTAGTACGGTTTTATCAGCAAAGGTAAGCTTGTATGTTGCTAATACAAGCTTACCTCGTGATGATGTTAGTGTAGATAATAAAATATAAGTATTTCGAAGTGTATTAACATATTTAGTCATTGATTTTGTACGACTAGTGGGCAGCGTGCCAGCCCGATCTTGACCGCTGTTGCTAGCTCCGGTCATTTATAGGTCCAGTGAAATGTTACGCCAAATTGATATCGTCTGATATTAATATTTAGATTTTTTTGGATATCGAAACTGTTATAAAATATTTCAATTTGATTGCGAGCGATCTTTACTAGATCTCTTTGATCTGTGATCCACTTCCTACGAAAGAGAAGTTCAAAGCCTGATGAATTTTAAATTGGCAAAGGAATCAAACAAAAAAACGTCGAATTTCGTCCAACATAACACGAGCAGAATTGCGCCGAACATTTTTGTAAACAAAGAAAATTAATTTCCGGCATTGCATTAGCGTTTCGGACTCGGAAAAAGTGTCGTTTCAACAATAATTTCTATGCTGAGGCATAAATTGCTTTAATCATTCTCGATTTTTGAGGTGTAATGACAACAGTTTTTCTATTCAACAGCGGTGTTGTGTGGTGGTTATCGAATATTTCGACGTTAGCAAATGAAAAGCGCTAGCGAATAGATAATTCTCTCGTCCTGTACAAACATATAATACATTATATCTCTAAATATGTAGAGAATGACTAAACGGACAAATAATCACTAGAATATTACTCAGAATTTACAAGTAACGTAACGTTACGCAGTAGACACTAAACTCATATAAAAGTAATCTTATTCAATTATAAACTTTTATCGTTAAGTAAAGTTTGCGTTACAAACTTATTAATGGATTTCGTAGATCAAAGTTACATGTTTGTTATAATTGGAATTGTTAAATATTATCTGAAATGATTTTGTAACATATTATTTTGTTGGTAAGCTACTAATAAGGAAGTCGGTGGCTTAGTATACCTATAATACTATGCCACCGACTTCCTAAATCCTAGTTCCTAGTAATATGATATGGCAGTTGTTATGTAATATCAAATATTGTGTGAGCAAATTATGCCGCACCGCAGCGTGCCGGGGCTCTGCGAAAAAAAGCGCCTCCATACAAATTATATGGAGACGGATACGCGTATCGCACACCTTGACTGAGCGTGCCGGCCGTCAGGGCGGATTTTTGCGCGACGGATGCGTCACGGCCCGGCAAGCCTTCAACAGTGAGACCACATTTAGTAAATTTCTAGTTTTTAGTACAAATGTATAACAGTTTAGTAATCCAAAATATTTTAGTAGATTATAGTAAAAAATGATATTATAAAATAATAAAACACTTTAAAAAGATAATTAAGACAGTCTAAATAAACAATCCATTTTATTTTAGTTTTAACCACTTAGAATACATTGATAAATAAAGAAAAAGGTAGAAGCTAAAACACGGTTTGGTAGATTTTAGTAAAAACAGAATATAGTAATGTTTGTGGTATATAAAGTCACGAGTGATTTAAAAGTGGTTACACTGACGTACTCAAAATCCGTCAATCCGGATCTCATGATCCGACCCGACAACAGTGTGCCATAGCGCATTTTACGCTGCGCTGAGACCCGTCACGCTCCGTCAAAGTGTGCGCATGCCTATAATTTTTTATATTTGAGATAAGTTGTTATGCAACATTCACTAAGTGATATTTTAAGGATTCTAAAAGGCAAATGAAAGATTTTGGCTATCCAGACGATGATACTGCGTATTTAACATTGAAGGAAATCTCTACTTTAATATTATTACAGCGTAGTTCTTCTATAACGTTAATAAAGTAGATATAGCTATTGCATTCATAGATAAGCATAATAATAAGTAAGCAACTTTCTCTTGTATGCATATGCAGTGTTACGGCGGGTACGGTTGAATGGATATGCATATTACATGAATTCATACAAAATGCACCTCGTTAGTCGTTACCTGTATTGACTAATGGCTGCATGTCCATGTAGACCTCGCGTGTATCGATGATGATGCTGTGGACTGACTGATTGAACTCCAGTGACAGCTGCTATTTTCGATCCTAAAGGAAAGCGATCGCTACCCACAAAAAATTAAATTAATGCCACTTTATGAATTACTAGACGTCGCCCTGTGGCCAAAAATTCGACCATAAATATTTAAATCCATCGTATAGAGGAGCTATATGAAAACTTTAATCTATTTTCAATTTGGCGTAAAGGTATCGTTACCAGGCCATTAAATTTTATTTAAAAATCAGACTTCGACCAAAAACAAGAGTATTTCGTGTATGATTATCGTGTCATGTTAAAATATTGTAGTGTGTGTAGCGTTTTATTTATTTAAAAATATGCAAGATTAAAGCATATTTCAAAATATTATTGGTATTCCACGCTCCTCCTCCATATCAACTATAACTGGGGGAAATTTCGTGCTTTTACATCTACGCGTCTTTAGTAAAAAGGGGCACAAAGTTTTCTGCTCGCGTATTATTATATAGATTTCTTTATTCACCGAGGCACATGTGCCGTTACTACTTTGTATTGGTGTAAAATTAAATCGCTGCGCTGATCGCTATGTAGAGACATCTTAAACTCAGCTCTTTTTATTGATCTTTTTGTCTCCAGGGCTTAGGCTTTGATAAGGAGTGATACAATTTAGAGGCAACAGATAAGCTCCTTACAGAGTAACCATCTTAAATGTTTTTCGTTGTTATCTTCTTGAATACTTTATCGTTTGAATTCGTTAAAGGCGGTTCGATGTAATATACAAATCCAATATCTCTGTTTGCGCTGCTTGTATGTAAATTAAGTTTGTTGATCAGTTATCCGCTCCCGTCTTCTTCGCAATTACTTCTAAATATTCCTTCAAATATCTTTACAACATTCTAATACCGGCATCGATTATATTAAAAGGTATTTTACTGAAGCGATTTTTCTATTAGCATCGTTTATTAGTGTTTGAAGCAATCCATTAATCTCGGCTAATATTCTCAAACAAACGCAGATATTGCTTGAAGCCGCCGCTTTGACGTCTTGAAAAAAGTCTGAGTGTGACTCAGACTTTTTTCATACAAGTCAAAATACAAGCGGTAGCTCCACAGCTTTTAAATGCAATCTAATTTTTTTTCTATCAGTTTGAGGTAACAATGTTTTCGTTATGCAAGCTGCGGGATTATGAACACAAATATGCGTTTGGGCTAGAAGCCCTTGTTCCTTTGTTACAATTTTTTTTCTGTAGCACTTTTCCATTGAATGAGAATTTGAAATTCCAGGAGCTACCCGCAATAGCTATAAAGTAATTCGATTCATCGATGTTTAACTTTGTCAACTCGGATTTGGTTAGATCTCATACAACAGTTATAGTGGTTCCACAAACTTTTTGTATTCGAGGTGTAGGACAATCAAAATATTTTAAGAGACACCACTAAACTAAACTACTAAGTAAGAACTAGAAATGAATTACAATGACTTTTCCGAGACTCACCAACTTGGCGGAACACCGAGATAGACTGTACTTCAGAGATAAAAACTACACAAATAATGATTGTTATCAAGCGATTCAGGTATGTAAATAACAACATCACGTTATAATATCAATATTACAACATCGTTGTGTAATTCGCGATGTATGCGACAGCTGATATGAACTTGGCAATGATCTTTGTTGACGCTTATTAAAACTTACATTATATTCTACTAACTTTGTTGCAATTTTCATCTCTACTGCTTGCTTAAAGGGATCATTATTGCTTGCGTTATTATTTTGGCTTGCATATCTATCCAAAAGTGCCAAAGTTTCGACAGTATTAATTTGCTTCAAAATTGCAATTTAATATAAAGAATTGGTAAAATTTTACTATAGATATTTTAGGTTCGTAATCTATTACATTTAAGAACGCGAAAAATAACTTCTCACCAAGGCAAAATGGACATAAGATGAAGCTCTACATTTTTAAGTATCTGTTTGTTAACTCAAATGAAACATGACCTGGATATTTAACATTTATGTATAATTACTTAAAGATATTAAAAGTGTACAAATATCCAACCTAAAATGTTTTAATATTTAGATTAGAAAGGCAACTTAAATGCTTCAGTGACTCAGACCAACATGCATAAAAAATGCTTCATATAAGAAAAAATACTATGATTTTAGTTATCTGTAGCAATAAAGTTACTCTTAACATGATTAATGAAATACGACATTTCTTTTCGCTTCCTCTATAAATAATATGACAGCGTTGATTTATGAACAAAATGATTGATTTTATGACCTACATTCAATATTTTTGGGTAGTTTCAAGAGAACCGATTTTATAAGAGCATCGATTTAATTTAAAAACATTGAAATATCTGAAGCTCTCGTCCGCACTTGAGTGTTTCGGAGTGGAAATAGAAAAACCGTGCGACAAGCTACGAGCACACTGCGCCGGTGAATATTTTAAAATGTTAAAAAAATATTAAAATACACGAGTAGGTCAGGTCATCTGAGCATGAGCGTTCACACGCCTGTCCGGTTAGAGTGTCAAGTCCTGCGGGTATACTGTTTTAATATAGCCCCTACATTTGATACTGTTTTAATTAAAATTTTTATTGCTTTTTGCCTCTCGAGATTTGATGTTTAAGTGTAATTAATGGATTTTAGCCACTTTAAAATTTGATGCACATTCCGCTTGCGAAATGGTAGGGGGTATTTTTTAGGTTTCCATAGTCGCTGATGTATTGTAACTTTTAATTTATAAGCCTTAATTTGTTCGAATTAAGAATGTTGCCTTGACACCATCCCCCAGCCTCCGAGGCTTCCCCCTCAGCTGTCCGTGACTGTACCGAAATCCGGATCCTCTCTTAGTTGTCCGTGACTGTACATAGCGCGAAGCTCAATCAACGAAGCGATACTGTTATTTAATTAGAAGCTGATAAATTCCATCGGCGTAGTTGGAAAGTCACGCTGAAGGGTGTGATCGAAGGCCCGGCAATCTCACAACTCCATTACCCGCTATCGCACCGCCGACGGCAACTTTTAATTGCCTTTAGATTTTTCTAAATTGCTCCGCTTGTGTACCTTTTGTATTACGTTCGCGCGTGAAACTAGTTTATCGGGTATCGAAATCTAATGAAAGGTCGGGAAGTTTGAAAAATAAATGTTCTATTCAAACGAAATCGAATTATATATAGTCCGTTCTAAATAATTTGGCACGGAATTTCATACAAATTTTGACGATTTATATGAAGTTTTTGCCAAATTACGGCGAATGGAGTATGTTGTCAGATCGTAGCAGCAATAAACATTGACCATCGCATTAATGATGCCAGCAAGCTCGATTTGGCTTGATAATGTGCCAATGTGAGTACATAGCAAATAATAACTTGATAATAATAAACAATGGTATAGTATCAAAGCATCGGTAAATAAAAACAACTAATAATATATCGACGCCTTCTGACTCAACCTCGTATCTTAAAAATGGATACATTTCATTGGACAAAAAAACTATTTTTAAAAATATTTTTTCCTAGTACATAATTTTATATATTTAAAAAAAAGAGGTTACTTGATAGGTAACAATTTACTTATCAAATAACCTCATATTTAGTTTTGTACAATTATAAAGAAATAAAAATATAATCGGTTTTTTATATATCCTGAAATGTAGCAATTTTTAAGATTTGACGAGGTTGAGTCAGTAAGGCATCGATATTCCTTCATTGATCCTCTTCACTATTCGTTACTAGGATTCCTTGTAACGTGAAAATAGGTTAACGGTTTCTTCCAACATGCCTTAAAAACACTATAAAGATAAACATAATAAGCGACGTTATATTCATAATGCAAATTATTATTTTTAACAAAAAATTAAAACCGACTTCCAAAGGAAAAAACAAAAATAATAAAAAAGAAACTAAAAAGTATTAAATACAATTTATTCTTTAATAGTGCCTGTTTCAGGATTTATTGAGGCATCAGCCTATTTCCGTATCCAATTTTCATAATTTTGAAGTCAGTACCAGACAAAAATTTAAATTTAGACAAATCATTACATGTTTTAATTCGGTTAAGTTCGAACCCCGGTGGAGGGGTGTACCAATGAGATGTTTCCGATCTCAAGCACATGATGCTTGTTGCCACGGGAGAGCCATGCTTCGGTGGAATGGGCCGGCTCGGCCGGAGAGATACCACGGCCTCACAGAAAACTGGCGTTAATTGCCGGTTTTAATTTTTGGGTAAAAATAATAATAATTTCACCCTATTTTAAATAACGTAAGCGGGCAGGACCAAAAGGGATATCGGATGAACCAACTACGCTCTCAACATCAGAATAGCAGGTTCGTTGCCGGCCTTTCAAAGGGTAATACGCTCTCTCCTTGAAGGTTTTCAGGATGTACTGGTCCGGAAATACTGTGCAATGGAATGTACTAGTTCTAAAATTTAACTTCGTTACTTATCACTAGGTAGGTAAAGAGGTTAATTTGACATGGGATTATAACGAAAAGTTGCAGGTTTGTTTCGCAACAAGACATAATATTTTTCGGTTTCCTATCCAAACTTATTAATATTGCTATTGTTAATAATAATAACATTTATTACAGCCTCAAATACACATTACACCACATTAAAACAGATAGTACAAAAATATTACAACAAAAATATGTATTTATAACCATAAATAACGAAACAGAAAAACATAGTGAAGTGAGTTAGAAATTATTTAGTATGGAGGCGTAACGCGTGTGCTGCTGAAAAGGACCTCACTCAGGTAAGATTGCGGCATATTACACTGGTCAACAAAAAAGTGTTTTTGTGTAACATGAAAACTTTTGTCTAGTTATGTTTCGAACAAGGATAAGGATAATAGAAATGAAATCAAAATGTTCCA
>JAOTAV010084119.1:0-12143 GCA_026546445.1 Cyclargus thomasi | reverse complement strand
CATTGTGTTAATAACTTAAATTTTATTATAATTTTATTTTGAGGTGATTCATTATGATTGATTGTTTCATCTGCAACCATAGTTACATTAAACTCTTTGCTATCAAAAATTATTTTATAGTTTTTAGTTCAATTTGCAATAAAAGCGTGTTTTTTTAGTTTTTTCAAACTATAATTATTTGATTACTGCTCGGTTCCTTTTGTTCGTAGCGTGATGTAATATAGCCTTCCTCGGTAAATAGACCCAACACAAAAGGAAATTTTACAATTCGTTCCTGAGATTAGAGCTTTCAAACAAAGTCTTTAGCTTTATATTATCAGTATAGTATGTATGAACAAAGAAACATAACATGCATTTAAATAAAATATTGTGCAATACGAGTCATTCAAAGGGACACGTCACGCGATGCACACTTGTGTGGTGCTCGAACTTCGAGACTTCGTTTGCTGATAAGCGATAACTAATAACGAGAATTACCTAGATAACAGTAGGTACTTATGCAGTTTTCATACATATTATGGTATCTCTAGTTATATCGGACAATGACCTGACGAAACTCGTGGTTACGGTGTACCTACTGTGTAATTTGCAAGGTATATAGACAATTTCCATAATATTGTTATAAAATTCCTATATTATTGTATTGTTTGTATCATTTTATTAGATGAAAATTTCAATGTTTTTAATTTCAGTAAACCTAAAAATTACTGTACAATTACATACGGCACGTTACGGTCATGTTTTTAACCGACTTCCAAAAACGAGGAGGTTATATGTTCGGCTGTGGATATACTTTTTCTTCTTATCATTGTTCTTTTGGTGACAGGTGGTCCAGGACAGGCTTAGCCTAATACAGACATCAAAATTATTTAACTATCTGAAATAGATTGCCCTGAATTATTGCACTTGCTGGAAATAATGCGCCTACGAGATTACCTAGAATCAAGGCTTTTAATTTATTTAATTTACCAACCTCAGATACGAACCTCTGACTCTCATCTGTTTTGCATAGGATCTGTAAGATTTACAACAATCTCTATAAAAGTAAGCAATTGGACATTGGTCTTGGTTTGGTCCACTACAAAAAACCCATAAACGGTATACTGGAAATTTGAAATTCCGGTTTCAGTCAGTTCAGTTTAAACCAGTTTGAAATTATCTTGTAGTGGATTGTTGGATGTCACGCTTGTATCATGTCTCTTTAGTTGTTTTAGTTGTGTTTTCCATATTACATACAGATTGTTTATTGTTTTTTTTGTTTTTGGAGCATATAGTGTTTGTCTATAAATAATTGCAACTCTGAATTTAAATGTTTAAGCTATATTTTAAGTGTTGGCAATTGTTGACAAACCTTTTAAATAAATGAAAAAAAGCGTTTTCATGTATAAATTAAGCTGAACGAAGAATATAATACAAAAATATACATTGTACCTTCCTTAAACTAGTATAGTAGTTAAATGTAAACTTGTAACAGATATAAACATTTTTTAGATAAAGTTTTCGATCGATTATTATTTATCTCGAGGTTACTACAGATTTACTAATTAAATAATAATTATATGCACCCTCGAGATTTGTTTGTTAACATTAAAAAAGTTTTGTTTCGTTTGCAGTGGGCTGCCTTCTCCGGTCACGCAGCTACTATGTCCAAGGATTTAGGGCTGCTGGTACAAGGCTTAACAGAACTGCAAGGAGCTAAGTACGACACTCGGGCGGACATTTTAGAGAGCTGTTATCAAACCGGACGAGTTCTAGATCTCATATACGATTTGGGCAATGAGAAAACTCTTTTATCAAACCAAGACAAAGCTATCATAGGCCCGTTGATCGAAAACTCAATAAAGTCAATCGAAATTTATATAAAACGTACTGCACTAAAGTACAGGAGAAGATTGGACACGGAAGCTTTGAGAAATAGGTCTGCCCTACAGTTTTTGATCGACGATTTTGGTGATTTCCCAACAAAAACTCAGGGAAAGAAACTCTCAGAATATTTTTCGGATATAAATGAGCTAATTGAGATCCTAGACGATCTGATTTCTAAGTGGAAAGGACGAGAGGATCCTGATGATCCGGCGTCTGATCGCGACGAAGCTGATAATTTACCAGATTCACATACTTGGTGGAATAACTAACTTTAATTAAACTAAAAGTATATGAGAATTACAAATATCACACAACTTAAAATATTTCCTTATCCGCAAAACTAGCTTAAAACTATTTTTAATTTTTTTAAATTCAGGAAAACCTAAATCATGGGAGTAGATCCAATAACGGGTATAGCTGGTTTAGTGGTTCTCACTGGTAGCGCTCTTGCTCTCTACCTTGCAGAGTGTGAGAGAGAAGAGGAACGAAGGAGACAGCAAGAAGAGGACACCAGAAGATGGCGGAGAGAAGAAAAGGAGAGAGAAAGGGACGCAAGAAGACAAAGATTGAGGGAGGAACGAGAAAGAAGAGAAGAAATTGAGAGAGAGAAACAATTAAATAGACAAATAAAGCAATGGAGAATCATGGAAGAAGTAAGAAGGAGGGAAGAAGAAGCCGAGGAACGCCGACGCAGGAATAATTTTATAAACGAAGAGTTCGACCTTTTTCAAACGTCACGAGGATATTACAGATCGCAAGTATCGTACGATGATCTACGGTTCATTAGATTATCAGACCCACTAAGGTATGATAATGTAACGGAGAATAGAAATTGCATTTGTTGGTCCTGCAGACAATCTAGAGCTGGTAGCTCAACTAGAGCGGTAAGCCCACCTAGAGCTGTAAGTCCACCCAGGGCTGTCAGGTTTTACGACCCATTTCCATCAAAAAAAGGATCAGTGACTATATCTATTACACAACCACAGACTACACAGAATAAAAACCAGAATGTAAAAAATCAAGGGTCCTGTAACAAGCCAACTTCCAGCAGTGCTCAAAGAGCTACAACCTCTACAAATACTTCTCAACAGAACACAAGCGCACCAAAAGCTACAAGTTCTGGACCTAATCAACCTCAACGTTGTTGTTGTTATTAACAACAACAACAACAACAACAATAATAACAGCGATAAAAAAGATACTATTCAAGATTACGGGAAGCTTAATGATTTTATGAAGTTATTAAAAGCCATTTTAGAACGCTGCAAGGTTTCAAAAGAACTACGTGAAAAAATATTGTCTTTTTTCAAAAAATTTCAGAAACACGAAGAAAATTTTTTGAGGCTGCTAGATGATTTCAAACTTCAAAACATCGCTATAGAAGAAATCGTTTATATAGTGGTTAGACTATTCCAGTCGGAGTACTTTGCACAAGATGTCGCTTATCCAAACTTTTTAGCTCTGATGGAAATCGTCGCTAAGTACCTAAAAGACGAGCTCATCATCGAAATGGCCGAAGACAGCATAAGAGGGAGTAAAAAGCCGTACAAACAGCAACGCGAGGAATGCATGAAAAAAGTTCTACAACGCGACAATATTGTTAGCGATATCACGGCTCTGTTTGAAAAAGCCCGAAAAGAGATCGATGAAGACAACGATAGCAGACCTTTGGACCCAGATTTTTGTGGGATTTTCCCGAAAGTGTATCACTACATTAAACATAAAGTCGTCAGGGGAAAGGAATGGACTGTAAGAAAATTCTTCGATTGGCTGCGCAAGATCCTAGTCTTATTGAAGAACCTGACACCCGAATACGAAGAATTAATCAACGTGAATCATGCCAGAAGAGAGATCGTCTTCGACGTATATTCAACTGAGTATGAGGGGTATTTTCGCATCGTGGTTAGAGCCTACGGTCCTGTTGTTAACATCTGCACTTTCTTTCTAAGGGAGAAACGTAACAAAAAGGCCAAGGATGGCGAAAAATATGTAGATGGAAAGAAAAAAACATAAAGTGTTAGCCGGAGGTTATACAATCAATCTGTCATCAGTTCTTTCCTAGTTTGGCTTCTAAGATTGATGCCACAGTGCTGGCCGATAAGAACATAATGATCAGTCCGTCAATCAACCGGTTAAACAATTCGTCATTCCTGAACAAACTTATTTACTGAACTGATGGCAAATCGAGCGGGTAACCTTCGTTCGGCGAGAGCTCGCGGACGAGATACTTGTGCGGGGGCCCCTCACCCGAAACATAGGCGCGAGGCAAGTGTACCCATTTACACTCTCGTACTCGGGCAGTCTCACAGTCGGCTTCTTGAATTGGGTTTATGTTTTGCCATCATATTTGGTAAAATTAGGTGGCATAGGATAGTTTCTTTCGCCCATTCATCTCGTCGGGTTCAGAAGTTCGGAACCCTACTTTGTAATATTCAATGCATGATTAGTCAACTATATATGTAATAATAATAACTATATTTCGTTTAATATTTTACTATAATCACAGCACAAACATATAAACAACAAAATGTAAATTTAGGATTGAAATGTAAACTTAACGAAAATAAACAATTTTGTATGTTCATATACTTTCTTTGTACCCTTATTTTCGTCATCTGTCTAGGAAATTAAATAAATAAGTAATTAAAGTATATGGATGAAAGACGAAGACATGTGTTACGTTGTAAATGAGAAATAGAAAAAATTTCATTTTCAGAAAGACCTACATACTATACCAGGTGGCAGGCAACAATCAATTCTTATCCATACCACAAAATAAATATTAGTACAAGTATAAGTGCATTAATGATAAAGTTGAATGGGTCTTTGTTTGTCCTTCCTTTAAGGCCTAATTAAGCAACTAATCAACTTGATTTTTGGCAAAGACTTAGTTGAAAAGATAGAGAGTAACAAAGGATACATTTGATGTTGGAAAAGTATAATGTTCCTAAAGTATTACAATCGCTTCGCTTTATTGCTAACAAAGCAACAGGAAATTTTGTATAGAAAAATGATGTTGTGTATATGGGCAATATATTGTAAAAAATAACTACAAATTTTCTTCCTTCCACCTCTCTATCCAGTTGACAATAGTGTTTACAGAATCAATAATATTATCCTCAGTCTCATTCCTGAGTTCTGTGATTATTTCTTGTCTATAAGCTGACTGGGCTTCCTCGAGTAAAGTTTCAAATATTTCACATTGAATATTATCTTCGAGTTTCTTGCCTGTGTAACCCCTGGAAAAAATTATGTAAGCCTGTGAGGACAGTATAATAGAACACATTTTATGTAGAACAGAACTTATTATGATTGATTGTAGTTAAATTTTGTATATGTATATACATTAAAAGAATCTAATTTGCAATACAGTATAGTATATTTCATCAGAATGTCAAATAACTTTTTTTGAAAAAAAAATTGGATTTTTGCTAATATTGTACTTAATAATCCTATTTTGTTCGCAATGTTGCAGTTTATTTGTTTTATAATTCCTATTTTTCAAAAAACATATAATTATGAATGTTAACATGTTTTTATAAATTTTATTCAACACTGTATCAATTTATATGTATGGCTTTGTACATATTGTTTGATCATTTGAAAAAAAAATGGTTTTCCAAACACCCTAGCCCTTAATTAGTTCGGATAAACAACACTATACTATAGTATGGAATGTTTTTCAAATACATTTATAGCATTTTTAGGCTACAATTATAATGATAATACATGTAATATGTGAAAGGTCTAAGATTAATAAATTAAATAGCTTCACTCCATTTAAACACAAGAATATTGTAATTATTATTCTAATGTATAATGGGGGAAATTGAAAGAGAGCCAGTTGACAAACCTACGTAACTTGCTTGGAATATGTCAATACTATGTAAGTCATGCTCTATCGGCTGAGTTTGACATAACCCAACAAATATTCAGATCCACAATCTGTATCTCTTTCAAGTTCTCTGACTGTACCTTGCTGTTAGTCTATCATATAACACTGTGTTATTTGCTCTTATCACAAAGACCCCATCAAACCATCGCTCTGGAAAGAGCTCACTACCATGGTAGTCAACAATGTTGCCACCCTTCTTCATCATGCCTTCCATTACGTCCAGTAACTGTAATAGAGTAAAACATGTAGTGTAGCAACAACGGCAAAATTAATGCACAGTCTTGCCAAAACAAGTATTGTCCATATTTTAATTATTGTAAATCAGTTTTTCTAGTACTGCTGCTTAAAATCACCTTTCAAACTATGATATATGATGTCTAATATTCACCTTATCTTCATTCAAAAATGGACATTCATATTGAGAGTCATAGTCATCTAAGCAGTTATGTTCCTCGGCTAACCGTGAAACATCTCTCCATGTAAAACTTGTCCTCTCCGCTACTTGCTTTGCTATTGTCGACTTGCCTACGCCAGGCGTTCCTAAAAGCACCACATTTTAAATGAACGTAGGTCTAAGTTGTATTTTTTTTTGTGATAAATATAAGTCAATGTTATATGAAAATTAGCTTACCCGTTATTAAAATGTTCGGTAAATTC
Organism: Cyclargus thomasi; assembly: GCA_026546445.1. Classification (NCBI taxonomy): domain Eukaryota; kingdom Metazoa; phylum Arthropoda; class Insecta; order Lepidoptera; family Lycaenidae; genus Cyclargus; species Cyclargus thomasi. Next base: position 5,725 of record JAOTAV010084119.1, on the reverse strand, counting down.
CGCTTTGGTTGATCCATCACTTAAATGGAAACACAAATAAATGGGATAAATACTAATAAGAATGTATAGAAGATTGAACGACTTTTAGAAAAAAAAACACAAAAACATAAAGGTTAAATCATAAATAACGGGTATGTGTACTAAGATAGATGAGCCACTTAAAACATTTTTACGGTTCTCAAAATGAAGTTATTTAAAGTAGAAGCTAGTGCCATCTTTAGTTGTAGCACGTCAACTCTGTAGCTTCTATTATTTATATTATTATTGGTTAGGATTTTAGGATGGGACAAAAATGTCAGATTTTTATATTTCAAAGACTTTATTTTTTTAAAAAAAGTGTGTTTGTTAAGTTTAGTCTCCTAATAAACGTATTAGGAGAGAAAACTTAACAAACACAGATTTCACAAAAACAGAGTCTTTGAAACATAAAAATCCAACACTATAAAACAAATATAACAATATTTTAAAGCCCCATGATATTTTTATATTGTGCTACATTTTAGCCAATGGTAAACAAATATATGTAATGGGTCTTATTTTAATTATACATCCTGCATTAAAATATGATGTACAATATAAAATATAATAAATGTACACTTTTCGTGCTTTTGTTCTAGTTAAAAATCATCAATTGTCATTATATCGAAACCGACATAAAAAATATTAATATTGCAATTAATATATAAAAAAGTTGATAAAGTGCAAGAAAAATAGTCATCTATTATTGCAAAACATGATTTTTTTACCAAAAGTTACAGGACGAGAAATATCACAATATTTATATATGATTTAAACGTTAAAAGGGGGTCAAGCCAATGATAGACATTATTATTTACACGTACAAAAAACCATGTTTACCGTGAAAAAGACAAAAAAACATGAAATGTAGTACAGTTTGCACTTCTAACACCATGGAAAAAATAAACTTAAGTTTGTTATATCTTAATGTAGAAATAATATATAAAATAGACAGTAGAATAAATATGTTTCTAAAGTAGAATAATAAATCTAAAGATACTATTTGTATAATCTAAGAATATAATAGCATTTACTGCTGGTGAAACGAAAAACGTAAAAAGCACTAACTTAAGCCAGACTTAGCTACTACTGGTACATACAATAGTATCACCTTAGTTATTATGACTGACGTTTGGAATTTATAGCTTATATTATATTAAACAATTTTACTAACTACATTTTATCTAGGAAAGGAAAAAAAATTCAAAATATAAAACAAAAAACAATTATTGGAATGTGACCAGAAATTAATAAACAAATATTAATATAAAACTGTTAAGCCGTTTGCATGTTCGTGCGTAACAAAAATAAACGCAATTCACGAAGAAACAACAATCACCATAACATCTAACAACAATCACTGGGAATTTATAACAGGTGTAACAAATCTAAGTAATGATACTTTAGGATGAGTGCATCCATTTTATAGAGATAACAGTGAACGTAGCAGCTCTGAAAGTTTTTTACTTATTTGTACGGGCAAATACCCCTGCGACATAAGTTTATCTATACAAATCACGAAAAATTGTATGGGCTTTCGGCGCTGCAACTTTCAGAAGTATAGAGCCTAAAGTATTATTACTTACGTTCGATAATTCCTGTACAAATTGTCGTAATAGTATCATTAAAACATATTCTATAAAGAACTTTCAATATGAATATAAATATATACATTATTACATTAAAAAACTTGTAAAATTTTTTTACTTCAAAACATTCTGCTACTTACTCCTATCGAATCAACGATTTCTTCGAAGTGGTAGCATACGAAGAATTCGACTAATGAACTTATAGCATTTTGCAGATTTTTTCACATCACGTTCACATTTCAATTGAATACAGTTTGCAGCACGTTTGACACGTGACAATTAATATAATATTCCATAAATTTTTGTAACTGAATGTTGAAGTAATTATACTTTTTAAATATTTTTATTTAACTTACAGGGTTAAGCAATGTTTATAAGTTAATATTGTTGAGTGACTAAATTTACAAATTAAAAGCCTAATGTGGAATTCTTAAATGTCTGTTTCAATATGAATATAATACTTATATTCATTTATACACAAGATGAATTTTTAAAAGATTTGAAACATACACAACGTGGAAAATTATATCGTTTTTCTCCTGTTTGTGATTACCGGGGGGCTATTATGATCTCTTATTCTCAGTAAAGTTCCAGCCAGTCAGGAGTCATGTGACTCTATATACGTAAAGTTTGACGTTCCCTAATGTCACTAACATGTTTAAAATCCATTCAAAGACCTTGGATTAATTCAGTTATTATTCTAATAAGACCTTGTGATAAGAAAAAATAACAAGGCCGTATATTGAATTGCCTGGAACCATGCAGCTTTGTAATGGTCATAATAGCCCCCCTGTTAACCTATACCAGGGGGTTTACGATTTACGCCCAAACCAACTTTCACACATTTTGGTATTATGATCCCTTATAGCCAGCCAGTCAACAGTCACGTGACACTTAAGTTTCATCGGCATTGACTCCTTACTGGTGTTTTCGTTTTGAGACAACGTCACGTGATATCAGCTGGATTGCTTTTACTTCAAAAACTGTCAAATAAAACCATTATTTTACGCCAACTAATAGTAACTTTTAATGAACTGTTTACAAGACAAATTTATATTATTTTTTATTTATCTCATTTATTGTTATATACCGCTTTTTAGTCATATTGTTCAAAAGTTTATTACTTTATTGGTTTTTTTAATGATTAGAATAACAAACGTAAAAAAATAATTAGAATAAGCATATATATAGAATAAGATGTTTATGCTTATCTTATTTTAGCTTTACTTTAACATTTATCATTCTCTCTTTTCAACTCAATAACATAATATTGATGGTAAAATCGTAAAAACTTATTGGCTGAAGGAAAAAAGTACATGGTCATGAATAAATTTTAAAAAAATCTTTCCAACCGGATACGCTATTTGTATTTTCATAATAATAATAATATCTATTGCATGAATTGTGGTACGTAATCATAAGTATTAATTGGGTATAAAATTCTCTACTTTTGTTTAAAAAATTATCGGTTTTGAGGGCCCTAAGAATCATAAACTATTAGATAAATGTGACCCTGAAATTTAAGTATTTTGCGACATCTTTTTCTGAAGGTAGACCTGGTTGTGGAAGTCCATTGTCTGAATTGATCCGAATTTCTTGACACGTCATAACACTGAAAAATATAAAATTGTTTACTGTAACATAAAATCTCAAAACTGAGTAAGGCATTAAAGCATAGAGAGACAGACTTTTAGCGGATACGAAACCAATTACGGATGTCGAAAAGGAAAAACCAGCCAAGTGCAAGTTGGACTCGCGCACGAAGGTTTCCGTACCAGCAGAAAGCAAAAATAGACAAAAATTGTTCCATTTAAGAAATCAATATAGTATTTGTTGTTATAGCGGCAACAGAACAAAATACATATTCTATGAAAATTTCAACTCTACTGTTACCGTTCTTGAGATACAGCCTGGAGACCAACAGACTGACAGACGGATATCGAAGTCTTAGAAATATGGTCCCGTTTTTAACGTTTGGATACGTGACCCAATAAAATTGTTGATATAGCTAACCATTTGTATAATGGCGTGGCCGGTTCGCAAACTAGTCGGAAAGATGGCACCCAGGTAAAACCAGTGTGTGTGGGTTCACGGCATTGACCTCGTTGTAATTCAGGATTCTCATTTTGATCACTGATTTGTACTATATAAAAAGGTAATCGAATGGCGGCGCCAACCCGAGCTAACATTCGTTTGGTTCAGTCAAAAATCATAGTAATTGGTGAAACTCTATGATATTATTATATTCTTAGTAGCAAAAATTTGGATGTAAGATTATAAACAATAAATCGGCTTTAAAATAAAATAATTTTAAGGACAAACAATGCGAGCGTGATCATTAAAAACAAAACGGTTTTGGTATTATAATAAGTATATTTGTGTTACAAACTTGAGCACCTGCGCAATAGCGGCAGCAGTAGACCATTGAAATAGACTTACATATTATTCTTAAACTAAACTTATTTAAATTATCTGTCAGTAATATTAATAAAGCCTTACATACAAACTGAGGCAATTCTGGGGGGTTCAATGTCTATTGCAAGTTTATTTTTGCGATTGCTTAAACTTTTTTCAAATCTGCTTGTGTTGAGTTAGAACCAAATTTCAAATAGTTTCAATGACGGAATACTATGTCTGATCCTTGAACCTAAAAAGACAAATAGTCGCACCATGAATATCAATTTTTCTGTTTAAATGTATGTACTACGTATTACGAATAAGGTGTAACATGTATCTGCGTATTAACCATTTATTACTCAACTCAATCATCGCCAGGGCATCGCACGGTGAAGACTTTCTCGGCTAGGCAACCTAGCTAGGGGCTGCGTTCGCGTGGCAAAATATCGGCAAATGGGCCCGCTAGACCGCCCCGATATGAAAAGAAGAGTTGTAGTGATCTGAAGTTAGCAACACATCGTATGTGGAAGTGGAACAGACTCCATGGGGCAGTGCCCCCCCCCCCCCCCTAATAAAGCAATAATGCCATTTATTGTATTTAATATGTCATCCGCAAAAAATGACACAAATTTTGCATATTTTGGATTTTGCAACATTTTATCTACACTTATGAACGATAAAAAATAATTACTGGTTGGATAATATACGATTATCACACACTAAAAATTCTGATAAAATTTGGGGAAAAAGAACGAAAATCAAGCATCATTGATGACTCAAGCAAGTGTCAAAGTGCCATGGCCGCCAAAAGTCTGTTGTCAGTTTGACTCTTGTCATATTTGTCTGAGTGTTCTTGTACTATTATCAGTAGTCAGTACATTGACCTGACTTTTATGTACATATTGGACTGAAAAAAAGAAGAATGTAATTTATGGTACTTTGGGCAGTACACTGATATATTTTAGGAACATGATCTACGCTGTCATTATGAAGTTACAGTCTGTAACTTACAGATCAGTAGGGAACCAATAGCAGATAATTTTAGATTAGTGGGGAAAAAAAATGTAGGGGAACAATAGAAAATCTAGAGTTGTCCATCGTTGCGCCATCTAGTATAGATTTACGAAGTAAAATTTAGAAAATATCCCATTTCTACAATGTTGTCACAGAATAAAGTATATTATGTTGACCCACAGACTAGTAAGAGATACTACACAGAATGAAGTATATATACGGTTACTGCGTATTGTATTGACCTAACTTAACGATATTGTTTCTTAGGGCCGATTCACACTTAATTAGTTAAGTTGCGAGTTAACACTTAACTTGCACGAACGGCGAGTTTAGTTATTTTCGACGTTTGAACGGTAAAATCGAGGTAAGTTGTTAATTAAGTTGGCTTTAATAGGACGTGATACTATTTTTTGACGAGCTAAGTGCGAAGTGCCACCCCTCTCGCGTCTCCTGCACCCCGCCAACTTAACTCACCAGCGTGTAGACGTTTGGGTTTAGTACAGTTCATATTATAATATTTAATTTTTGACGACCTCCGTGGCGCAGTGGTTGACGTTTGGTAGATCACGCCGGGGGTCGCAGGTTCGAATCCCGCCGACGGAACAAAAAGTTGTTGTTCCTGGGTCATGGATGTATATTAAATATGTGTATTATGTAATAAAAATCTTAAATATGTGTATAGTATAAAAGTATTAAATATATTTCCG
>JAOTAV010084108.1:0-12145 GCA_026546445.1 Cyclargus thomasi | reverse complement strand
GGGTGAAAAAGGGGTAAAAGTTTCTATTAAACTCTCTACGAAAGTACGTCATTTCTCATGTTGGAGACCTGAAATTTTATTTTTTAGCTGTTGATTGAAAATTAATCAATACTTGTTCAAGAGTTTTTTGAAATTCTACCCTCAGGTGGTGAAACAAAGGTTTTTATGAAAATAATTTTTAATGCGAGTGAAGCCGTGGGAAAAAGCTAGTAATATTATAAAAGTAGCTGACATTATAATGGCATCTTACAACCTAAAATACAAAGACTATTACAACCTATTAGTACGAAATTCTGTGTTCATTGTTCAATTGTTTAACAGTCAGCTATTATAATTGATCTAATGGAAGTGAAACTATTGTTTTAAGATGTTTCACGGAACTTCATTCAGGAAAATTAATCCATACAAATATTAAAAATGGATACTAGGATTTAAACTACAGAACCCCTTGAAATGTTGTTTGTAACTTGTAAGGTTGTTAAATACACAAGAACAAATTACTCCAACCACAAAAGACAGAACGAAAAAGTAACTCGACTTTTTTTTAATAATATTTAGGGGGCAAGGGAAGGGACGGGTTACCTGATGGAAAGCAACTGCCATCGCCCATGGACACTCGTGATATTCGAAGAGTCGCAGGTGCGTTGCCAGGAAAGTTGGACCACCGGTAAAGTCACTCACTGAACGAAACACAGCACAACACCGTTTCACGACAATTTCCTGTGAGGCCGTGGTATCACTCCAGTCGAGCCGACCCATTTGTGCCAAAGCATGGCTCTCCCATGGCAGTGAGCATCCGTATTATGTACTTGAGATCGTAAAATGTCCCATTGGAGTACGCCTCCACTGGGGTTAGAACCTGCACCCTCTCGAGTGCGAACCAAAGGTCTTAATAACGAAAAACTATTTTGATTTTTTAGTTTTTCAACGTACCCAGTGTCACTTGCATAGCGCAAGACGAATCTAATGATACCGCATACGTTATAATCCATTCAGCCGTTTAGGCTGCAGATCGTGCCAAACGATTGTACATACATACATATATACTCTCGAAAAACATAGCCCTCTGTCTGACGCAGTCACGTAAAAATATCACAGAAAATATTCTCTAATATTTTCATTATCAAGATTGTAAAATGGCGTCGTGTTTCCAACGTCTACAAATTTTTTTCAGAAAACAGTAAATTAAAAATTCATAAATCTGATCCTACTTCGTCCAGGAGAACGTTCTAAATTTCTTTATTGAGGAGCATTTCCGCAGTAATCCGCTAAGCGCCATAAAACATCGTGTTTTAAGCAAAAAGGTTAGGCGATTATATTTTTACGCGTTATAAATTTCCCGGGAGCAAGAAGCTATCCTTCCTGGTCTTTTGTTAGTATTTTCATGACAAATTGTTTGTTATTTTAAGCATTTGACCGTTATTTTATTTGTTACTTTTGCCCGTGCATTGGAATGTATTCCCATATTAGTCAATTCCCTCACTTAAATCTTAGGTAATATTTAAAATAATCCATACAAATGTTATAAATGTCTTAGTTTATTTACCCAATCTTCATGCCCCACCCGAGCATTAATCGGTTTTTTGGCACAAACTTAGTAAAAATGATGGTGAGTGACACATGTAATTTATTGTCCGAAAAAAACATGATGTTACTCATCATTAGTATTTTGCCGTACTTTTTGAATTCCACGCAAGCGAAGCCGCGGGCGAAAGCGAGTAATGTATATTTTATAAGCTTGATTCAATCCACAAGAAGTCCAGTCTTTTTCACTAAACATCGTAAAGCAAAGGCAATTTAATGAACTAAAACAAAATATCGGCTTTATTTTTCGTAGAAGCTGACGCTACGTACCGGCGTAGACCTTCTACGGAGCGATGTAGAACCCTTCTCAGCTGTAACAATTAAGGCCGCACTCAAAGGCGTTTCAAGATGATTAAACTTAAATTTAATCCATCTATACTAACACTTTACTAATATACTTTAAATTAAGTAATGGGAACTGGAATAGGTTGGTAGGAACGGTGTAGGGAGTTGGCTGTTGGGCCTCCGGATAACTCACTCATTGGACCCAACACTGTTCCACATCAGTTTTCTGTGAGGCCGTAGAATACCATGACATGTCTACGGCCACTTGACCGCCACTTGTGAAATATCTTCGGTTGCCTATTCCTGCTAAAGCGTCCGGCTCGGCGAAAATCAAAATCAAAACATTTTTATTCAAAATAAGTACTTTAAGTACACTTTGTGAACGTCGAGACTACGGCGCCTACAACCGGTTCGGGAACTAACCCGGCGAGAAGAACCGGCGTAAGAAACTCGCACGGGTCCATCTTTACCTAAAAGATGGAAAATAACAATAATATGTCTTAAAACTAATATAATAAACAATAAGTATTTTATTTTTATTTTAAACACATAAGTAGGTTATGCCTAATAAACGTTTTATAACCAAAATGTCCTGCGATAAAGTGGCTTCTAATTTAAAAGAGTTTTACATCCAACCCTTTTATTTCAGTATTAATTTACGACGAAAAATCCAATGAACGATCAATCATAATCCACGAGTTTTGGTAGCAGTTTAAATTTAATCCCGGATGATCCGCCGTCGATTTACTCGTGATAAAAACAACGCGTTTCGACGCATTAGCGCTATTAAACTAAGTTTACGGATGAAAATTGGCGTAAATGGTAAAAATTTTATATAAAATATTACAAGTAATTATTATAACATTACCATTATAACTATTAGGGCGCTTTTCCTCCCTTACATTTCGGCAAACAAGTGCATGTTGGCAATATTTTGACAGGGCGTAAAAAGTAGGTTATTTATGGTCCTTGCATCCGAGGCCTAGTGGGTTAGACCTTTGGTTCGCACTCGTGAAGGTGCAGATTCAAACCCGGGTGAAGGCGCGTACCAATGAGAGATTTTTCGATCTCAAGTACATAATACGGATGCTGATTGCCACGAGAGAGCTATACTTCCGCACGAGTGAGCTGGCGCGACCGGACTGACATCACGGCCTCACAAAATACTGGCGTGAAACGTTGTTGTACTGTTTCGTCTAGTGAGTGAGTTCACCTTCGGCCCAATTCCCCTAATTCCCCTTTCCTATTAACATTCCCACAAAAAAATGGCCGGCAACGCACTTGAAACTCTTCACTCTTCTGATGGTCCCAAAGGCTTACAAGACATTCTTGTAAGCCTTTAGAAACATCAGGAGAGTTCCAAGTGCGTTGCCGAACGAAATTAAAGGGGATAAAATAAGCAATATTTTAAACTATCATTTTCTCTCCTTGTTTATATACTATTTAGAAATATACATATATAAAGCTTCTAGAAACAAGAACAAAACTATTGGCATCGCATTCTCAACTGAACGAAGACAATTGGGATTAATTTGTCTTATCGATCTTGTAGTTTTTGCCAAGCGATGCGCAGTTTCTAAATAAATATATCGTAGAGAATCTGCTAAATTCAATAATTTGTACACTAATAATCTTAAGAGCGTGTACCAATTAGACATTTTCCGATCTCAAGTATATAATACGGATGCTCATTACCATGGGATAACCATGCTTTAACATGAATGGGCCGGCTCGACCGGAGTGATACCACGGCCTCTCAGAAAACTGCCATGAAACGGCGCGGCGTCTTGGTTTGTTTCGTCCAGTGAGTGAGTTTACCGGTTACCCAACTCCCCTAATCCCTTTTTCCTATTTCTTATTCCCCCATAAAAAGGCCGGCAACGCACTTACGACTCTTCAGATGTTACGATATTTTATTATCCAAGGGGGATGGCAGTTGCTTTCCATCAGGTATCTGTTCTGCTTGCTTGTCGCCTAAATATGTTTAAAAAGCATTTTTTATGATGTCTAGAGATCAATCGACCGGACGGGTTACCTGATGGAAAGCAACTGCCCATGGACACTGGCGACATCCGAAGAGTCACAAGTGCGCTGCCGGCCTATATGAGGGAATAGGGATAGGGGGATTGGGGAACTTGGGCCAGCAGTAAACTCACACACTGAACGAAACGCAGCGCAACGCCTTTTGACGCCAGTGTTCTGAGTTTTTTTTTGTTAATAGATGGTGCAATAAAGATGCAAACAGCTCGCTTTGTCCAAAAACAATTAGTGGTCAGCGCCATTTTTTCATAACTCGAATCACTTTGAAACACGTTTTGTTCGCCATATTTTAACGAGCCAAGGGAAAAGCGACTCAGAAATACATAATTACCAAGCTCATAGATATAGCCTTTTCGCTCAAGATCGTCGGTATGGTTCATTAACCCTGTGTCAAATTTGCATACAAACAGCGATTGTAATCAACAAAGTGACAACACGACACTTTCCGTCAACAGCACGTCTTGTATGGAAATGACAAATTTTTGACAGGGGGTAATGAATTATACCGCCAACCTTGAGAGAATGCATAATAAACATTTAACAGAACCTATGAAACATCCCCTTGATTCTCTGGCTATCGATTATAATCAGATAGAGCCTGGAGACAGACGGACAGATATCGAATTCATAACAATAGAACCTCATTTTCACCATAATACGAATCCCCAAAAATAACTTCTTTATGTTTCTCTTCAACTACCCTTTTTCCATTTAACCTTCATTATGGTGGGAAGGAACAACAGGCTAACAATGACATTTCTCTATTTTTATTCAAATTCAAAATTTTTTTAATTCAAAATAAGTATTTTTGTATACTTTTGAACGTCGAGACTACGGTGCTAACCACCGGAAACCCGCACGGGAAATACGTAAAAATATTAGTGTGGACTATACGTATGGCAGAAATAAATAATTATAGTCTCGCTTAAAATAAAGCTATCACAGTGACGTGCAAATTTTGATATCATAGCAGAGCACAGGGCTCGACTCCTAAGCCGTTTGAGACTCAAACGAACTAATGAAAACACCGCGCCCCGCTCTAAAAGTTACGTTTCGGTCAACGCGGTCATTTCACGTTTGTTGTACCGTAACATTCTGACGTCATTACGCCATTTGTCCATCGCACGCGTCACCGTAAACGAGATTATCTTGCTCCGATAAATTGCCACCGTATGATATAAGAGATAGTTTTCATTTTCATTTACACCACTTACGATCGGTGAGGATATGGACGCTAAAGTAATGACGCTTGAAAATGAAGTCTAGGTCAAAAATAGCATTTTTAGGTCCAAAAAATTATTATTAGGCCTTAGAGTGGGCAGCACACCGTCAAGTCCGAAGATTTTAATGCCGTTTGAAAGTAGAGCTTCTGTACCGTGATGGAAGAAGCATTACTGTGACACGGCGGTGTTACGTTTCTGGCGAACTTTTCTAATTAGGTGGAGGGCATCAATCTTCCGGACGTCCCGCGATTCGGTGTGACTGGCGATTCGGGGAATCCCCGAATCGCACGATTGTACGAACAGATATTGTTCTCTTTGGATATATTATGCCCGGGATTTATTAAACCAGTTTTTCAGGCGAGTACAGTAAGATAGTGACAGTGAGATGTTATATTTCTGAAAAGCCAGTGTCAGCTAACCAATACAGGGGGCTTATTATTCCCAGCCAAGTTCCAGCCAGTCAGCAGTCACGTGACACTAAATACGTGAAGTTTGACGTTCCCTAATGTCACTTACATGTTTAAAATCCATTCAAAGACAACCAAAATATTATTAATTCAGTTATTATTCTACGAAAGACATTGTAATACGAAAAAAAAAGAATAATGCCGTATATTGGATTCCTTGGAACCATGCAGGTTTGTAATGGTCATAATAGCTCTCCTGTTCTAGGCATATCTTCGTCCATTTCCATTTACCGCCTAATGCTTCCTACTACTTCATGTAAATATTTTTCTTTAGCGTCTAGGTTGGTTTTGACCCTTTCCCCTTGTCGCAGGTGGTCCCATGGTGGACTCCTCTTGTCACACTGACATTTCGCTGACCTCCTCACCCTTTTTTATGGATAGTCCCTTCCATTATCTTCATGATAATAAGAAATATTATATCAGTATAACCCGGTTGAGCCGGCCCCGCGCATGTCAGCCGGTCTGCTGCAGTGTGTCGTGTCGGTCGCGTGTACGCGCACACTTCCTGCACTTTCACTGAAGTGCGCCTGAGAGACATGGATTAATCTCAAATTCATTCTATTAGCTTTTACTTTCTTCTACCCTCTTTTTTTACTTCGGCTTAGCCCGTGTTGTGATTCCGCGGGAGCATTTTAACAGCGTTAAACTTAATTATACGGTATATAAAAGTCTAACATCAGCCAAATACCCTGTTTGCCAAACTTCATTAAATCCGTTGATAAGAAATCATAAGACTACGTACCGTAGGGGAGCTTTGCCAATGGAAACTCTTTTTGACTTTGACCTTTGGTGGTGATATAGCTGTAAAATGTTAATGTCATTAAGTGCTTATTCACAGAAGGCATAAAGGCGTCATCATATTTTTTCAGTGACTGATATGAAACAAACTTTTTTGCGATGTAAGACACTAAGTAGGCTTTTTAGTTTGAAGAATAGGTATATCTTTTTATTGAACTGGATTTTGCCCCCGGCTTCGCTCACGTAGAATGCCTAAAAATACGAATATTTAAGAACATGATTTTTGGCAAGACCAAAACTCCATACCTACAACAAAGTCTATGCTGAAAATCTAGTCGATTGATTGGTTTGTGAGGATAAGCAAACAAACATGTTTTCGAATCTGTATGGAAGACATAACGCGAAATAAGCGACTTGCCCATGCTGATGAATGATGATCGTTATTAAAAATTTTGTCCAAAATCGTGTAATGCTCCAGATACATGCAGCAGATGTCAGCGATTACGTGTAGCGATGACGCGGCAGCGTGTTACTGTATCCTATAATAACATCGAGTGTCATGACATGGCTGCTTTTTGGCTGTATCGATGACTAATATTTTTCACAGAGTTAAGGGGCAGATGGGTCACTTGAAGGAAAGCAACTGCTGTCGCCCACATACGCTTGTCAGTAAAGTTGCATTTACAAGTACGTCCCCGGCCTTTTTAATGAAGGAAGAGGTTCTCCAGTCGAGCTGGCCCATAAGTGCCAAAACATGGATCTCCCATGGCAAAGCTTCTCAATGCGGTTTTTTTTTTCAATTTTGTTCCCCTATAAACCGCAAGGCACAGCTAAAGTTCTAAATCTGCGTTCAAAGTTATTTTTCCTCTGTGAGAACCTTTATATCAACAACGTAAGGATCAAACTTGGCGGCTTCGCAGATGACGTAACGCCGTTCAGATGTAACAATACGAATATTACCAATCGACGATATCATAGTGCACGCCGACCGCCGACCTTGGACCGACATTGTTATCACCGCACGACTCGCTCACACCTCGCCGCATCACTGTTCATCATCGTCATCTCGTCTGAACCAAAGAGTTTTCAGAAGTCAAAGGTTCTAATGCATCCATTTTTTTGTTCTTCCTTCATGCCCCAACGAAGCAATTAATCGACTTGATTTTTGACATAGACTAAGTTGAAAGGGTGGAGAGTAACAAGGATACTTTTTTCACGCGAGTGAAGTCGTGGGCAAAAGCTAGTTGACTAGTAAACATAGCTTATCCTTCTTAAAAATGTTCTCCTTCACGTTTGGCACAATATGGTTATAAAAATACTTTCGAAATAATGTCGCACCCCACGCCCGGTGCAACATTGTCGCTTTTGTAAAAAATGCGAAAATGAGTTACTTATGTAGTAATTGTCGTAGAGCACTCTACTCGGTGCGATAACGATTTCTGATTTGAAATAAAACTTTGTAACAATTTGTTCATGTTTCCCTTTTTAGCTTACTAATGATGTGACATAACTACAGTTATTTAAACCATCTCAACCCTTCAAAAGATGATGTTGTGGTTAAAAGTATATTCACAATATAAAGTAATCATTATTTTTCTAAAAGTAAAGTTAATGGAAGTTTTAAACGCTTCTCCTGAAAAACTACATTTTTGCAGTAAGTAACAGTTGTTACACCGGGGGTGCGATGTCCTGAAAGAAAATATTTACCGAATTTAAAATTAATGAGATATTTAATTACCTAACCGTTTATGATAAGTCTTACAGGATCACTCTGAGTGCGGCTAATAATATTTCTGCGAGCTCTATCATATCCCTATTACTATACTAATCACTAATTAGTGTTTTTAATAACCCCGGAAATGGCCACGTGAGCGGACAAACGACCCACTCGATGACTGTTCTTGAAACAGTTAACATTCCGTGAACTATAATTGCACGCGCCTGGCAATGTTAAACCCCCACTAAATCATCTGGCTTATCAATTTTCTATTCTTTAAATATCCAACTACAGTATATAAAAATACATATTACCTCAAATACATTTTTGGATTTTTTTATCTTAGGTAAAAGCCAGGTCTGCAGTCCCTGATTGAGGTGTAATAGGAGAGTTATATGATACAGAGTTGTTTTATTTGGACACATTAGTTTTTTATGTATTTATTACACAGTTATTGGAAACTTTTCAACATCCCATTAGCCAATTTGCTGCCTCACAACTGTCGATTTGTATCTAAACCAGCTATGAAGACATTTTAGTTAGACAGTAATTACTCTTAACTATAAATATTATCTGTTGTATAGTCGGTCTGCTAGGCCCTGGGTGGCGTGCACTGGAATGCAATTATATAATTAGAAAGAAGTTGCTGTGAAAGTACTCTCAGTGACGCAACTCCCGGTTAAATATCGATAGCTGATTGTAATGGGATTATTCAACTTTAAGTCCCAATTGCATAAAACAGGATATCTTAAATTCCTCCCGATTTGTGGATGTCACAAGTGTGTCAAATTCAGTTCAGATTAACCTAATATCACAAATATATATTCCGATGTCAAGATCATACACTTCAAAAAACAAGGATTTTATATGTTCGGCTGTGGATATTTTTTTTGACACTTATAAGTCACAGATATCGATATAAGTTTTATCGACAGAAAACTCCCAGCACTTTTGAATGTCACTGTTTTTATTCATTGATTAAGCGGCCATTTGCAAATTTCCTCAAAAGTTCGCTTCAAATTGTCTCAGTAATGCGCTTTCATTTCAAAGGGTATCGTCAGTCCAGCGTATTTATATAACAGAGGTCAGTGTGCGTAGCCTAAAGAATGCCACAGGTGTCATGTGCTTTGCAATTTTTTTCAAAATTAAGCACAACGTTTGCCAGTCTCGAATTCATTAATAGTTGTTATGGACCATGATCTCAGGCCGCGTCCTAGAGGGTGGCAGATTCTAAGCGTTCCAGGATCGCAACGAACTTTGTAGGGGCACGGAGCGGTAGAATTATAGAAGCCTTTGCTTTGCTTGTTTTATTTCCCCATCTTCAATTTTTTTTTCTTCGTTGTTTACACCCCCTAAAGTGTCATTATACAGAAGATCTACTCGTCAAGTAGTACCAATTTTCAAGTGGCTAGTAATTAAATTAACATAACAGCTACACGCGAACAACTTTCATGGCGAATTTAATGGCGTCTTAAAACATAGCTATGAGTTACTAAAACTGATCTAATAAGAGATGTAATTACATCTAGTTTATTCGATTCAATGATATGCGGTCTTAAATGATTAAATGGTTCAATGAATTAGGCCTTACAAATCTAGTTGTTTTTGTAACTGATCTTTCTAACCTTCCCGGCCAATCTAACACAATACAAACCTATATTGTTAAACTCTTGTCTTCATTAATAGCAATATTTTCCTATATCTTATGCCACAAAAACGATTCGTTTTAAGTTATTATACCTCTGAAAATTCTTTAATGCTAACGATATAAAGATTAATCTGGAATAATGCGAAGGTGGATAAAAAAAGTGGCGTCCGTAGGATCGTTCACCGTGTCGAATCAGCCTTCAACTCGCTGTACAAACCCACTGACCTAAATCGGATTGTTTTATGGCGAGTAGTCGCAAAAAACATTAACGGAACGGCAAAAACTAAACAAAAGCAGTTGACACTTTTAATTCTTAAAAAAGATACGAAGATTAAATATCAGCGAAAGAATCTTGTGTGTGCAGAATACGAGATTTGGAGATGCGGTGAAAATTCCGCGCACTAATAATAAAATCGTGCGTTAGTTATAGCAGAGGTAAACATCGAATAAGGCTTATTGATTTCATATCAAAGCAATGTTATTGATTATAATTGTGGCATTAAAGGATAGATTACTTCTCTTACATGCGACAGCTCATTACTCGACCTGGGGCTCTCACATCATTCGATTCAATGTCGTCAGATCTAATCTATACGTATAATTATCTATATATATAATAAAACAGTAAAATGTACATTTATGATACTCAATGCTAAGGCACAGTAGTAGAACATATTACTACAAAAAAGAAGTTGTCGCTACATACGTACGCGCTAATCTCAGTAACTACTGGGTGGATTTTAATAAACTTTTTTTTGTTCAATAGCTATTAGATCTGGACAACACATAGGATACTTTTTATACCGTGAAAATGTACGGTTCCCGAGTAATATGTAAATTTTTGCGCAAAGAAGTTGCGGGCACGAACTAGTTAGAAATATCGGAGCAGTATAATTCGAAATGATCGTGTAAACGTCTTGTTCTTGTTCACCGCTGCTCGCTTCATAGCGGATAATGTTACTGAAATCGTCCGTTACTCATACGCCACTTGATAACTTATTAACTTTTGAAATCTTCTCAGAACTAGTATGTTCCGATGAAGTGTTTTCTGGTAAATTGAAGCATCGATTTGTTGAAATTTAATTTGAGGATCTTTTATATTAACGAATCAGAAAATTCCCGTGCTTCTTATTTTCAAAATACCTACATTTCTTTCTTTATTAAACAAACAACAATATACAATAGTAAAAGAGCTGCTATCTACATAATATATTATGATATTAAGGGCCTGTTTCACCGCTTACTGTTAAAGTTTCTGTTAGGCTATCTACAACTTTTTTGACAGATTCTCCATACAAAATCAGTCAAATAAAGTTGTATCTGTCAAATAAAGGGACGCGGTAAGCGGTGAAACAGGCCCTGAACCTTCGCAATGTCACAAGTAAATCTTCATGTGGGCTCTACATAATCCGCAATGATCGTCGATCGTCGCGGTCATCGTGCGAGCGTCACACAATCCTTTGTACTATTACAGAATAAATAATAGTATAGAAGACTTACTCCAAAAATCTCCTAAATCATGCTACGTTACTATTAAGTTCAAATTCCAACCGCGCCACGCTGAATGCCTACAATATGACGTTGACAACTGCGTTCGAGCGCGTTCTCTTTCATACGCATAAGTCGTTTTATAAGGATTTGCGCAAGCGATAGAAAATTGAAACGAATATTACTCTATAATTTATTTAATTTACTTCCTATGTCGTAAGTACAACTCGCGCGCGTTGGCATGTGACGCATTAATTTTATTTACCTCTCCAGATAAATGTTTAAAAATCTATTTAAATATTAAAAAAGACAATAAAAAATATGAAAACATTAAAAAAAACTCGCATGTGAGGCCCTGGTAATGTGCTTCTCCGGAGGGGTCACAGCTTAATACTATCACACGCGAGTGTCACAGTCGCCGATTATTATGAAGTGAAGCCATTAAAAGACTGATTTCATTCCACGAGTCTGCAATAGGCTGTGTAGTCTCTATTGTCAGCAATGTGTTTAATTACCTACCACCTCCCCCCCCCTCGGTCACGGTCCACGGCGCGAAGTGAATCACGCTCACGTAACGTTTCGTCATCATCACTCATTAGCTGAAGCGGATGTTTCCCAAATTAGTTGAGCAATTTGATGGAGTTACAGTTTTTTTTCCCGAACAACGATTGCCGAGTCCAGCTTATCCCCTTTAGGAGTATGCGACAATTATCTCGGTGAGGTTCGCGGTTTCAACCGCTGGAAGATGGTGCCGGTTGCGGCTGCGCGCGGGGGGGACGGAGTTGTTGTCACTCTGTGGTTCCCGTCCCTCCTGCACTAAGCGCGCGAGTAGGGCTGGGGGGGTTTTAGTGGGTAAACCTCGTTTTGTTA
Organism: Cyclargus thomasi; assembly: GCA_026546445.1. NCBI lineage: Eukaryota > Metazoa > Arthropoda > Insecta > Lepidoptera > Lycaenidae > Cyclargus > Cyclargus thomasi. Next base: position 85 of record JAOTAV010084108.1, on the reverse strand, counting down.
GGGAGTCCCACATACCCCTGCCGCCTGCCCCCGCGGGCCGCAGGGGATGCGTAACGCATTTCCCCTCCTCAAAAAAAAAAAAAAA
>JAOTAV010084097.1:0-12145 GCA_026546445.1 Cyclargus thomasi | reverse complement strand
GTAAAGTGGTAGACGCTTTACTAAAATTTCTAGTGGAGTTTTGGAGGGATACATAAAAAAGCACGTTTCTTGAAGTTATATCACTTGCCCACACTTGTGCATGATAACGAATATTTAATGGTTGATATTCTACTACGCCACTATAACGCATTAAAACCCAAAACAACACAAATTTAGCGAAAAAATACAAAAACACAATATCACTTTTTCACGTCCCGCCAAAACTTCCATGTTTACACTTAAGGGAGTGTAAGTAGTCCCCTATACTTCACTTCTATAGTAGTAGCGCTGAAATAAAATTTTATGCCTGCAGCGTATACTCTATTGTCTATCCAAAGAGAAGGGAACTCATACATACGCTATATATCACTTACTTTTTTATACCCTTTATAGTAAAATGTAAGCAATAGGTAATCAAAACTTGTCTGCTCTGAAAAGGTTCCCAACGAGCCCCGCATATTTTCACGAACGTCGAATTAAAAAAAAACAATCGTATTCGAAATCTGAAACATTTAAATTGCATGTTATTGCTACCGTGCACGCGGTGCCGCCAATTCCTTCCAAATTTCGTACGTGGGTTGTTATTATGTCGTCGATTTGCTCTTCGGTGTATCCTAACCTTTAGGTAAGTTGTTAGTCTAATTTGTGAGAGTAGGAAAGTTGAGCGTGAGAAAGAATTTTTGTTACGATTTTGAGAATTCAAATTCCCAACGATTAGACGGTTTGGTACATAATCCTCGCAGATTATCCGTTTTTCTGATGCACGAAAGCGGAATATTTTTGGGTGTTTTAGATAAAAATAGACCGTTAATACTATTTAAGTATGTATTTAAGATATTTTGGATATGAAAAAATGAGTAGTAATAAGTAACAAAAAAATTTGTATGTTAAATTAAAATTTTAATATTCAAAATAAATAACAAATAATTAATACAAATGAATTTATTACTTTAAAAGCAGTTTAAATTATTAAGCTTCATACGTCAAAGTCTTCAAATACCCATTTGTCTATATCCAGTATTCGCGTAGGTACTCGTATGAAACGCGTTGTTTCAAGATGCATCAATATGTTAATTTTATGAGAATAATAAAATAGGCAATGATTTAAGTAATATCTTTAATAGGAGAGCGAGGAGAATAAATTAAAAAATGAACATTAAAACATCCAACAGTTGCTATATAACCCGCTGCGAGGTCGCACTTGGAAAAAAGAACGCCGTCAACGGAACTGTCAGTGAGCGACCGAGGATGAGAAATGTTGCCAGTCGAAACAAAAAAAAAATATCTTTTCATTCATAAAATTCCGGCCGGTCGCATTTAGAAATTAGTTTATTTTAATTACTCGGTGAGCGTATTGTTGTATTAATTATCGTTCGGTCGATTGTCAGACGGGACAATATATTCGATTGTCTTCCGGCGTGATTTATACATCTAGTTAGTACGTTATTTGAATTTTAATTTAGACGAGTTTTAATGGGGTACGCTTGAATGGATTCTAATTAGGAAAACAACCGCACGGGAATATGAATAATGTCAGATATTAATTCCGGTTATGAGTTAGAAACCGATCTGTCTGCAGTACTACTATCGCCGCACAATGGCTTCGGCTCTAATAAATTACCCAAAAAGATTTACGAAAAGTCATTGTCTATGATATATTTTATAGAAAATACTACTGTTGAGCTAAAATAAAAAGTTTCCTAGAGTTCGAAAAAAAATAACGACTTAAATATAAAATAAAGTTTCTTCACGAAATGCAGATCATGTTAAGAATAAAAGCAAGGTAGGTAAATGATAGGAAGATTAAACTATTAAATATATATATTAATCGCTTCTATATTTTAAATCTATTTTTATATCCCAATTTATACAGGAAAGTTTGTCAATAAATAAACGTGTTTCGGTGTGTTTTTTTATATTTATATTGCATGGTAAAAATATGAAATACTCAGAGAATGCCAATTAAAATAATATTTATCGATTGTAAAACAAGCATAAACCAAACTATATTTTTGAACGTCTGGCACCTGAAAAAGGAATTGGATCCATTGCTTTCATTAACTATGCTTTCTCTTTTTTGGGCTCGGGTAATTTTCACTGTTTCCATTATGGTTAAGATCATTGTTTAATGAAACATACAAATAATATACAATGGGCGTGATCATTTATATGGTACGTCAAAAATTTTATTTGATAGGCGAAGAATGTTATCCGTAGTATGAATTTTGTTAGTGAGAGTTATTATAATAAGGCTAGATTTTTTTATTGTGATAATACTACATACTATCGGAAGGTACCAGATAGAATTAAGTATAGATTTTCCTCTGGGATTTTCTTGCACATTGAATCCTGATATTTTCAGTAATCTTAGATGATCCTAGTTATAGTAGAATTCAAATTCAATATATTATTTGCACTGAAAATGCATTGTTCATTTTAATAACCGTTAAAGTTTTTTGTGAAAAATATTACATTTACTCGAGTAGTTACCATAATGCAAGGTATTGTCTGCCATAATAAAATAAAAAAAAAATGACAAATTTTGTTTCTACACCAACATGATAATTGCAATTTATAGTTTAGTAGGTGATTATTTCGATTAGCCATAAATAAAAATACTAATTTAAAATGGAATTTTTGTAATAATTGAATAAATCACATTCAAAACATTCATTAATTGATGTAGGGGCGTAACGCATCTGATGTGTCATTGTTTTTTAACGAAGTCATATTGCAAATTGCGAAAAAAGAAATCAAATTAAATACTTACGAAGAATTTTAATAGTTTGGTTATTCGATATATTTTATCATATAACTGATAGATCACAAAGATATTTTAATTAGCTTAAAATTACTTAATTAGTTAATTATTTTAATTAATTAAAAAAATATTATAATATTCTATGGGTTTTTTCGGGCTAGAAAAAATTACCTTCTATCGCGATTTAATTGTGCCATAAAATAAATACTTTAATTTCTGAAATAATATATATTGTTTAATTTTATTTATATTATTTTATATTTTATTGTTACCCTTAACACTTGTTTCTACCTAGAACCTCAAATATAAAATTAAGTTCAATTATACCTGTGTCAATTGAATAAAGTTTATTATTGGTGTGGTATTCCACTGTCTTCTTATTATTTCCATTATGATCATCATTTACACGTAATCAATTTCATTTTAATTTCCTGGTGGATTAAATTAATTTGTCAGAGTTGCATTCAATAACAAAAATCCCAATGATACTGGGTGAATGGCGTGCTTTGGCAACACCGCTCCTGTTCCAAATTCAAAATTAATGGCCGTTTTGACAGGAGCGTTATTGTGCGGCTAATTTAAATCCTATCAACGTAGCGATGACAGCGGCTTAATGGGATCGCACCAGTTGTTTTTAAGAATTTTTTTTTATTTCGTCTGAGTAATGCCCGGGCATTATGCTTTAGAACCTTACGAACAATTTCATAAATCAAACCGCCACTAAGCAACTCGGAAATAATTGTTTTACATAATGTTACACTGCTGGATTCACTGTTATAATAGTGTGCATTACTGAAGAGATGTTATTTTCAAAAACCCATGTCAAAATTACCTGTTCGTAATTATATTAAGGGAAGCTCTTTCACCTTTTTTTTTTCAAAAAATTCTGCACCACAGCAAAATCGTATGCCTGGCCTAACTTGTATGTACCATAATTTGATTAAGTAATAAAGCATTTTTGCGCGTCACTATTATATTACCTATTAAGTAATATATTACTATGCAATAATGATGTGAAACTACACGGACGGTGGGACATAAAAGTACAAAAAGTAAGTTTTACAGCAATTACAATCAATTAGCCAAAGATCCGTTTATAATTAGATAGTAATTGTTAACATGCAAAGCGGTAATTAATTACAACATAATGACGTGTACGATTTTGTACTAGCTAAGAAATTATTATTGATAGGCAGGTGGCTAACGTTATTATGTCGGGTTATATCAGGCTCTGGCAACATATCACGACGAACATACATTTGACATAAACAATTAAAATGAATCCGATGACGATTTCAAATTATTCTTAATAAAGCTGATTTCAGACTATGTTATAATATAACAGCATGTAGTAATAACTTACACACCGGTTCCAGTGACGGTGGCTGGTTTCTTTGAAACATAACCTGTTACTCAGGAGTGACTTTATAATGCCCAAGTGTTTGCGCAGTACACACGAGCAGTATCTCTTCCTTTGCCTCTCATAACCCAGTGGGACGGATGAAAGACACGACTGACGAGATATCAGGCGCAGGACCGACATTTTACATGTCCATCCGACGCATGGATCATCTTACTTGTCAGACAATCAGATAATCAGCCTGCATTGTTCTAACCAATAGTTGAGAATAAATATGTGCATGAGGACATGATAGCAACACGACACAAAATAAGTGGAAGTAGATATCAACTTCTAATAAATAAAGGGTATTAAGTATGTAAAACTATATATAAGTTTATTTTTTTTATTTTTATTTACTATTTGTTGCACATACACATCAGTAACAAGAAAATATACATAAAAGAAAGAGGACACAACAGGTACTGCTTATCTCTAACAGAGATTTCTTCCAGCAGCCCTATGGAGAGAGTAAGTAATGTAACTATATGTTTTACAAAGTAGATATAACTATTGTGAAGAATGTGTTATATTTTTAGTTACTAGGAATCAGAGTCATAGTTTAAACCTAACAAAAGTTTTATACCTAATAGTTTTTATTATTCGTACCCTAAAAATACTAAAGGGTAAGATCGTTGCAAAGCTAAAGAGCTGTGCAACGTTCTTACCTTACTTATAAGGATAAAATGTAACCAAATAAATTATGAACACAAAGTATTTTATGATGTTTTATTGATGATGAGATATTATAGCCGCTACAGAGACTGTGTTTAAATATCAACAAAATAACGGACACAAAAACTTGTGTAGAACACACCAACGGTGTAATTATCTCAATGTGGAGCGCTTATGGTTTAAGATGTATAATTAGTTTCGGACAAATTGTTAGGGACAGGATAGAGGTGAGCTCTTTTAATATTTATCAAATAAAATCGAGAGTTTCCTTTTTTGAGGCTACGCAGCCTAGCAACAAGGTTTGTATTAATTTCCAAAGTCAGAATAATAATTTTCGTTAAAAAAGCACTACAATATACGCGTGCTATTTTTGTGTACCCATAGAAAAAGACATAAGAAACGATTTGGTTAATTTTAATCGTGGAATATTCGTGGAGATCCAGAAATAGTAAAATATAAAAAAGTGGCAGGAAGTTTAAGAGAGTTGTTTACTAAAAAAAAGTTATTAGAAAACTATGTACGCAATTATCTAGTGCTTATATTACTATTAGAAAAATAGCTAAATAATGATCTAATAAAAATGTGAACTATTATTGGCTTTCTGTATAATATATTAGTTCTATTATTACTAATAATAATAATAATGTTAGGTTGCTAGGTACTTTGCCCCTTGGGGACGATTAAGAAATGGTTTTTTTTATAGTTTTAATACTTTTATTTTAAGTTTTTATATTTAACTATACATAGTTAAATTACAATTTTTAGTCAATAATTTAATCCAGTAAAGTTAGTTTTCTCTTTAATGTAAATGAGTCTTAGTCATAATCTTTTTTTTAATCCTTATTTTTCATAGAGGTTGGTACAAATTAGACCATGCCACTCTCGTATGTTAACCTACACATAATTAATTTTTATTTCTTACCATCCAATCAATACTAATTTATATAAATCCACTGCTTCCTCAGACAAAGAAACAGACAGTTATGAAAAAATGCACTAACATCATTTAAATTTATATCTAAACAATAAAAAAAATCTCGTCTAGCTATTTCGTTCCGGACACATTCCATTAGTATATGCTGAACATCCTCAACCTTCTCACTCTCTAGTCATAATCTTGGTTTTCCGAAATAAATCATCGCAATAGGTCATCGCTAGGCTGAATCAGTGTTGCAGGCTAGTGAGCGAGTGGACAATAAGCAATGAGAATGTCGGGTTCTCGCCGACGGTAAATCAAAACCGTACTTAGGCCCGTCACAAACCTAGCTATAATATATTTCTAAATCGTGTTATCGTATTGGATATCACGGCATATTAACATATATTATAGCTACGTCTACGGCCTAAAAATGACACCACACGACGAGATGTTTCACTAACATACAACTGAGTGCCGAGTGTGAGCTTTTTTTTCACATTCAACAGAGAACGTGTTTTGCGTTTACTAAGATTTTCTATGAATTTGTCCTGTGATCGTCAGCTTCGCTTGGTGACGCTGTTTTTATGTTAGTAAAGTAATCTCTAGACGGTCAACCACCATACCATATAAAATATAAAATAATACATACCATATAAAATAATTTGTCTATGGTCAGAGTATATACGGCTAGTTTAGTCTAAGCTATCTCCAGTGTAATAAATGTAATTGTTTAATCCAGTTTAATAAAATTAGTTTTTTTGTATTAATGCCACAGCAATACGATCACTAAAATTACAACAATGAAGAAACTAATAATTTTTGAGATTCAAAATATCTCCATTCCAAGTGTCAAAATCGGTTCAGCAGCAAACGCAAAGTAGATAACAGACAAACAGATACTCAAGCATTTATAGTATTGAAAAAATATGAATATAAATGTCTGCATCACCCGGAACATGAAAAGCAAAACGAATATTCAACAGGTAATCATTTTTGATGAACATTACTTTCGCAGTTAAATTTGTTTACTTTAAATGTACAGTTTATTTGTTTGTGTTTTAAATTGGCCGTCATGTGTTAAAAGTTTTTCGCCGGGAGTTATTTCAATTCAATTAATTGTGTTCGATTTTATTTTGTTACGACTGTTGTGAAATATAATATTATTAAAATTATGTACGGCCAAGTGTGAGTCAGACGCACGCACAAAGAGTTTCGCACTGAAAAATTACTATATTTGTATTGATTTATACCGCTCACACAGAAAACCAAAATGAAACAGCGTTGCATTGTGTTTTGTAGAGTGAGTCGACCGCAGGCCTATCTCTCTACACTTGTCTGCATGTATACCCGATATTCTATAAAACAAACCCTATCTAGTATCAAGGGTATAAGTTGATTCTTCTCCAAATTAAAAAAAATGAACCAGTATTTTTCACGTAAAAGAATAACAATATTTTTTATTCAAAATCAGTACTTAAAGTACACTTTCTGAACGTCGAGACTACGGTGCCTACTAAGTCAAGGTTATGAATATTATACAAAAGGTTATAAATTTATAAAAAATCGCTCATCAATTTCATATTATATTGAAAAATGGTTAATAACAAAAATTATATCATAATGAAGTCAAAAACGGCTTTTAAGACCTTTGTTCTAAAATAAAGAATGTGATTTACAATTTTTACAAATCGCTGTAGAGCCGCCGGCGCGTCGTAGCCCGTAGACGCGTAGACGTACACGTAGGGCTCTACGCCTACGTCATAATTTGAAAATTGGAAAAAAAAATCTTCAATCAAATTAATAAAAAACGAGCAAGTGCGTGTTAGACTCGCGCACGTAGGCTTCCGTTCCGTACCAGTAGAGAGCAAAAAATTTTAAAAATTTGTTCAGAAGGTATAACAGTCTACCACGTCATGCAAGCGATAGCGCTATGTAAAGCAGCGTTACTTTTATCAAAAAGGAAGAATGGGCAGACGGACAGACAACGAAGTCTTAGTAATAGGGTTCCCTTTTTACCCTTGTGATACGGAACTCTAAAAACTGAAAAAAATATTGGAGTTAATGAAGATTATAGCCGAAAATGGGATGTAATAACTTTTTTTTAAAGCGTATTCACGTTTTTTAAATCAAAATTTAAAAAAAAACGAGCGTCTATGGGCGACAGTAGTTGCTTTCCTTCCTAAACAGGAAGGAAAACAACTACTTCACGAGCAAACGCTCGTTTCCCTCTTTATTTTTAAAAAAAGGTTTTGAACCGAGTAAAGTGCAGTATCTTTCTTAATAAATATTTGCTTTTCATTATTCTGGATTATACTAATAGCTTATTTAGGTTTTATAATTCGAGTCGAGTGTTGCCACCCTGTAAAAAAAAACTTAAATAATGCAGGAAAAAGTTTCATTTTAATTATCAACAATTTCCTCCTAAATCAAGTCATTTAAGCGAATTACATTTCCTTTCATGAGGCTATTTAAAATCACATTTCTATATCATCAAATCTACAACGTACAAACCACACGTACCAGAAGGAAATTCAACGTTACAACAAAGAGATTTTGTTAGTATCGTACAGAATGGTCTATGCGATTTCGTCAGAAGAGTGCTTATGTATATTGTGTATTTAAAGCTATGATGACTATGACGGCTGTTTTCCTAATATGTTACTCCATAAGTAGCCTTATCATGTGATAAGTCTTTTTATTGAATCACAAAGCACATGTGTACTTACTTTGTGATCCAATAAAAAAAAATAACAATCTTTGTTAATTCTAGTCAAGTCAAGTCTTCTGACTAAACTGTGTTTGTAAATTATTTATTTTCAACGTTTTATTAAATTTTAACCAGTCTACTTCTTCTTGTCACAATCTGTAGTTTAGAAGCTCTGGTAGAGTAAAGACACAATTGTGAATACATCTGATACTACCAATATTGGTCTTGCTTTTAGCTTTCTAGTCAACGTATTACGAATGTAAACTATTCCTAGCTTAAAAAATGTAGCCATTACCTACTCAGTATTTCATTTATTGACATACAGACCGACATTTATATTATTAGCATGGAAAGAGCTTTCGGCTATTAAGTAGAGTTTGACTTTCTTGTGTTATCACTTCTACATAATTAAGTAACTTGTAAAATATTAACAGTTATCGTAGCATGCCAGGACTTCGGTTTCTTAACTATCGAATTTTTTAATCATGGCTCTATATTAACAAATCATTTCAAAATAATTTAATTTCTTACTGCTCAAGTAACGATGCCTATTTGGCTATTGAATTCTTAGTCTTTGAATAATCAAAAAACTTAAAAATAAAACTTTTAAAAATATAAACAGATTAGGAAATCGATTGTGAAACTTTGACTGCTTGTGTTGCCAAAAAGCAAAGGCTCCGATCTCGCTTCATAATATATAATGATTCCGCGTCATAAACAAACATCGAAGATCAGAAACAATCTGACTTTTAATACACCAGCCTAAAAATAAATGTAATAAGTCGCGTATCAGCCGACAAAACAATTCATACCTCGCGATGGCACTGCATATAAAGGTTCATGCCGTAATCTATAAGGCAAACATATCACAGAACACAGTCAGTATCACATGCGGCCCGCTCGTATGTGTACGGCACACACTGCTCATACTCGATCGATCGCCGACGCCCGGGGCTGCTCCGTAGGTCACAGAATCACGCGTTTCCAATGTAATAATAATCGACCATCCCGGAGGCTTATCTGTAAACGACTGCAGGCGAAAAGGTTTTCGCTGGGGGCGAAACGCCGCGCATAGCTCGAGGCTCCGCCCCGGGCGAGCGTCATTGGCCCGGCCCGCGGAGAGAACGGCTCGGCCGCCTCTCGATTGGCTACTGACGGCCCCGAGCCGGCGGGGGAGCCCCGTCGCATCCGCGGACAATATTTTGACGTTTTTCACCGCGGTGGCATTTCTCATCGAAGCGATTAATTGTGATTCTCTATGGTTATTGTAGGGTTAGCTGAGCGGTGACGGGCTATCTATAGTGAGTGCGTCGGTTCGCGACTGTACAGCCTTTGTTCGTCTGTTTACTGTTTGCTTAGGTATGCTCATTGATCGTGGAATTATAGAATTCGTTGCGCCCTGACAGAGGCACCACTCGATCGAGTTTTCGTTTAAATGTATCGTTTTGTTACAAAAAGTTAGTATTGTGCGTTTAACAAAGAACCCAGTGAACTATGTTATTGTTCAATCGATTGTGGAAGTTTTAAAGCCTTTTGTTGTTTTTTCTTTGCTTAATAAGATATCTTCACGTAAAAAAAGTATAAAGTGAAATCATCTTTTAATTTTCAGTCGAATAAGTTTTGTCTGTACACCTTTGGAATATAATGATGTTGTTAATTTCGATGATAGTAAAAGTGCCAGTCTTACTAACGTCGGGCCACAACTAAATTAATATTTTAGTTATTTCATTTGCATTCTGAAATATAGTGATAATACTTTAGGGCACAGGCCCTAATTTTCACTTTATTAATGGGACCCATACAGATGGATCCCCTTAATAAAGTGAAGAAAAAAACAGTATAAAAGTAATTTAAAGGCACAGCGATAGAAAACTATTTTTTTTTTGTGATTCATGTGACTAAGTGATGCTTCAACGATAAAACTTAAACAATACATTATTTAACCTGTATATACTCAATCAACTCAAACCTATAATAGATACGTTTACATTATGAAATATAAAATTACATTTATTTTTCTGACATAATTAAGAAGAATTATAATTATAAAGAATTTACTTTAAATGAATAAAATATGAAAATTCAAGGTGTAATGAATGAAATGATAATAATTACTTTAGGGTGTGTATATGTATCCTATATAGAGTTAACTGTGAAAGTATGGGAATGCACAAACCCTAAAATATTATCACTTACTTTTGTTACGCCCTATTTCAGATAAAAATGAAACACTGGTCTTGTCATATTTATTATGCTCTATCTTGAAATCATATACATTTAAATTTCGTTTACTTAATATGAAAACTATGAGAAGTACATTTGTAATAAAAAAAATATAGCAAAGTAAAAATAAACTAAAAGCTAATTATTTACACTTAAAATAGAAAATTAAAAAATAAGAGCTCTTCTATTATCATTTGAAGATTATAAAAAATAAATAAATTTAGGATATTTATGAAGTGAAGCACTAATTACAGGTACCAGACAACGGAAATATATTTAATACTTTTATACTATACACATATTTAAGATTTTTATTACATGATATACATATTCAATACACATCCAAGACCCAGGAACATTGAAAAACTTGCTCATTATTATACGAGTATTATATACAGGTTATTTATTAAAGTAAAATACCATCTTTCAAATGAATTATTATCAAAACAGTTGTGGACTAACAAAAGCTGTAGTCAATTATTATTATTATTATTTTAATATACTGAGTATACAATAAAGGTAACACTACTTCGGGTTGTGTACGAAATATTATGTACGAAAATAATAATAATTATTAATTGCTCCCTTTTTAGACTTTGCTATGAAAATAGCAGCGCAAAAGATTTTTTATGTGTATATTATGAGCAAATTTATAAGGGACATTACTCATAGGAACATAATTAAAAAAACGAAAGTAACTATTTTAGCACATAAATAATTATGATATGGAGCTTTATAATATTATAGTACACTAGCCGTTGCCCGCGACTCCGTTCGCGTGGTAACAAAGGTGTGATGTGACGTGATGAATTTTTTTCGAAACTTTTCGGAAATTTTCTTTGCTATAAACCTCACGAAACCCGAGTCCTTTTCAAAGAATTCAAAGCCGTAAAAATCTGTTCCTGCTTTTTAGAGCTAAAGCGTCAGGAAGGAAAACCCAACTTATTTTTATATCAGATAAGTATTGTTTTTTATCAACATTCACTTAGTAACATTCTGTTTAAATTACAAAAGTGAAGAAACATAAAAAAATTGTTAAAACATAAAAAATTAAGTACTCTATGTATAAAACCTCTTTTTTAAATGCATTAGTAGCGTTTCTTCTTTTTGTATCTGTTAGCATTTTATGTCGTGTATTTGTGTGGTTTTAGTAGTACTAGTGGTCGCCCTGTGGTCGAAATTCGAACATAAATATTTAAATCCATCGTGTAGAGGAGCTATAAAAATATATAATCTATTTTCAATTCAATCACAGGCTTCAAACATTAATAAAAGAGTATTTCGTGTATGATTATCCCGTCATGTCAAAATATTGTAGTGTGCGTAGCGTTTTTTTATTAAAAATATGCAACATAAACACATTTTAAAATAATCCTCCTCCTTCTCTATTTATTTATTTATTTATATGGCGCTTGGCTATAACCATGGCCAGTGTCAAGTAAAGGCGGGAAATCAATTTTC
>JAOTAV010084086.1:0-12147 GCA_026546445.1 Cyclargus thomasi | reverse complement strand
CATACAAATTTTGAGGAGTTCCCTCGATTACTCATGGTTCCCATCATCAGCCACCATCATGGTGAATATGGGACCTAATAGGAACAATACCGTATACAACGAAGCAAAAATTTTGAAAATCAGTTCACAAACGGCGGAGCTATGGTTGAACATACATAAATATATATATATATTTACAGCCGAACTTAGTAACCTCCTCGTTTTTGGAAGTCGGTTAAAAAAAACAAAGATGCATAATAGTTAAAAATGTACTCCAGAAAAGCAAAAACATGCGCCAAGTGAGATCCCACCAAAGCATTCTGTTATGCATGGCTTACACGTATTAAGTAGATAAGTAGGTAGCTAAATTTTAACTCAATTTTAAGTTATTAATTGCATGTAAATACAAAATTTTGTAGCAAGTTGCAAGTTTTTAGATAGACTTTAAGGTAATTTAAAATAAGTTAACTACTTATCTACTTTAATACGTGTAAACCAGACATAAAAAACAATAAATACAATTATGCTAAATTTAAGTGTGTTATTGAGAATAAATTATATATTTTTATAGTTCCTCTACACGATGGATTTAAATATTTATGGTTGAATTTCGACTTTAGGGAGACCTCTAGTAGAAGTAGAGTAGCGGACCCCATACAAATCAGCGTGTCCGTAGTTTTTAGTTCACATCTGACGTCAGATGTCACTAGGGCTATCAAATATGCCATATCGAATAAAAATTTAGTGTGAAACGTGCCATCTTGTAGACTCGACTAAAACTCGTTGCAAACATAAAAATTATTCCCTAAAAATTACTCCGCTAGATGTCACGGAATAATTTTCCCGGAAATGGCATTTATTGAAATTTTGCAGATCTAAGTTTTTAGTTCTTTAATAATATTGATTAATATATTTTTATATAATAATCATAATGAAATAACTTGCTTTTTCAGCACAAGATGGCGCAAAAAAACTTTTTTCGCGCCATCTTGTGTTGAATACACAAGTTACTTTGTAAATTATAATGACGCCATCTACCAGTTGCAGCTTAAAATTGGCTGTAAGGATTGGTTTTAAAGTATGTTTAGAACATCTTATTAGTAAAATACGAGTGTTTATATGATGTTGTAAATATGCAAAAAATGTTTTTTTTGCGTTTTAAGATTACTCCGTTTGATGTAAATGTCTAGTTTTGTTGTATTATTATACTTCCGAATTTATCCAGCTTCGTGACTAGCGCCATCTAGACCTTAGAAATTTTTCCTGTATACGAAATTTTGTATGGATCTATACAAAATACAAATACAAAATATTTATTGACCAAAATAATTTTTACAGATCATACGCAATTTAACGGTCCCTCAAACTAGGCGGTGCCTGTCCTTTGAGGGACTTTATGGAATACAATTTATGTTTTTCGGCTAACGAAAAGAAACAGTTAATAAGCACTTTATAAAATAAAAATTAAAAAAAAAAAAAAACAAAACAAAAATAAAAGATAAAATTCTTGAAAGTAATAATATTAAAAGTCTGTAACTTTGTGTAAGATATAATAAGAGAGACATAAAAAATATGAATAATCAGTTTATTTAGACACATTCTCGTAATATGAAAGGTGTGAGCCTCGGGTACATGAATTACTAATACTGGCGCAAGACGACTTGAATTGATGAGTTCTCACAAGTCCTTATAACTTTAGTTACATTTCCGTTTGTATTCTGAAACCAAATAAAAATATTTAGCTACCTATTTTTGTCATTATAAATGAAGAAGAGGCAGTTTTATAGTTAGAGTCGTTCATTTTATGAAAACTAATTTTTATATAAGTACGTAATCTACAGATGAGAAAAAAGGTTTTTCTTGCAGGTTTCCTACCAACTTTTGGACCAGCGTACATAAACTTCTATGGTTCTACTCGCGACTACAGTCTGATAGATCAACATTCGAGCCTCAACGTGGGTATGGGAGAAGGAGTTGCATATCGAGCGAGGCAAGTACTACCTGGGCCTACAGGTCTTGGTCCAATCCATTCGATGTGAAATTTTGTGCCTAGTCACGGCGAATAGACTATAGTAGCATTACAACTAAATCACGGTCACGTAACTAGACATTTGACCTTGATAAAGAAATGTAAAAAACATAATAAAATGTGCTAAAAACAGCAACAGGAAACTAGCCTATTGTTACCGATACAAGCATCGGTATTTTAGCTAGTTTTCTGTTGCTGTTTTTGGACATTTTGTTGTACATTTCTTTGTCACGGTTAAATGTCTAGTTAATGTGAGCGTGTTGTAGAAATAATCGCGACAACGAGAGTTTAAAACTTCTTTGTAGGCTCCTGATATCGATTCGGACGGAAATAATGGATATCATAGAAAACCCGTCAACCGAAGTGGAGATTGAGCCGACGCTGCCCGTCAACGAGACGGCGTTTGAGAAGAACGCGGAGTTCTTCCTGTTCTCCTGTATATTCGAGGCCAACATGATCGACAAGCGACTGACAGACAAACATCTACAGTTCGAGCTGAGTGTAGGAAACTGTGGGAATACGGTGGACGGGTACAGGGAGTCTGTGAGGCGACCGCAGGATTTGGCTGTCCCCGAACTTGGTATTATAGCTTAGATATTTTTGATGAACAATGAATTACATTTTTACTCAAAAGAGGGTTTAAAAGTTTGTCGTCTCTCTTTGTGTGTGTCTGTGACCTTTTTTCCACTGAAGTTGCATTATGTGCGAGTGTTCTTAGACATGTGAGAAAATCGGTTGACCCCTTAAGTTGTGGGAATGAACGTGGGGAAAAATATTTCACTTAAGTCTTCATTTGTGAATTCTGTTTTTTTATTATTTTTCATTTATACTCACGTCGCTTAACAAATCACGGCCAGAGAGGCTGTATGTGAGAGGTAATATGTTATTTAATATTGTCGAGAGTGGGCTAAAGTGCTTCGAAATATTCTATTGGATTCACCATCCCAAATTGGTTTACGATAATGGGAAGATTTATTAACTTTCCTCTTCCTAAGTGTTGTTAGAATGCACAGTGTGTTCCCGTCCTTCCTAACGAAAGGATTTTAATAAAAAATAAGCTTTTGCTGTAAAAATTCAATTATTTTTTTGGGAACACGACGTTTTTCCAAGACCAAAGCCTTGTTTTAAGCTATTTCTAAGTCAAAACCCGGATCGATTCGTTGCTTCGTTACGTCGCGAAGGAAGGTAATACAAACACACTCTCCCATTTATAAAATAAAAAATCAAATGGTAAAGTACATTTTCTGAACGTCGAGACTAACGTGCCTTTCACCGGTTTGGAAACTAATCCGGCGAGAAGAACCGGCGTAACCAAACTAATTTAAAAAACATTTTTTCATCATCAAGTCAATCAAGTCAATGTATATATTACAATATATTGTAGTTTATTTATAAAAAATAAATAAAAACAAAGTTACATAACAATTGTAAGTCAAAACTTTAAATATTATACAGAAGCAGCCTGGCAAGCGGCCATTCTACTCCCAGGCCGTCGTTAATAATATATAATAGCACGGATTCGCTTACTGGTTTTAGCTCAATCATTTTTATTTCTAGATGATCTCAGCGCTGATTCAGGGTATTGGCAGAGCCTTACACAGCCAGCCAAGGCATCGTCGGCAGACAAGACGTACTATTTCCTACCATACTGGGACACGAAACCCTGTATGCACGTTCGCAGCATATTCCCCGATCATAGGCGCCGACTTTTCAACTCCAATTTAATATCCAAGATCATCGAACATTTTGTACGTATAATAATATTCCTTGGGACATGTTTGCGAAACTTTCAAATTGCCTTGATTGTTAATATATGAGTTCTGATCTCTTTTATCTAAATATTACTTCTAATCACAGGAAGACGGCCTAGCGGAAACGCAAATTTGCCTCGACTTAGATGCGACATCGAACGATGCAGTTACCAAATTGAAATTAGTCTTGGAATCTATAAGTGCAAAATGTGCTAAATATGTTATATATATGGGCAAAGCACCTCCTCTTGGTTGCACCAGGCTTGATAGAGAGAGGCAGAAGCTTTGCATTGCTGAAGTTGTAAGTATAGAATCCTTCTTTGATTAGAATGATAATAATGATGATTAAGCAACACATTTTTTTATATAGGACTATATCAGCTCGATGACGAGGCACCTGAAGGCTTTGATAACAAAACATTCCATCAAAGACCGCATGAGGACAGCGTATACATATCTGAGGAAACTAAAGCATTTATGTGAAGACGTAAGCACAGAAATCAAAATATTAATTTTTTAAATCTAATTCCCTACGAGTAGTAGTTATTACTGTAAATTGATTCCACAAAAATTTTTTTAATGATACATATTATTTTCATATTAAGACTTTACTTTGTCTTAATTTTTCAGCCCCAACACTCCTTACCAGATGTGTTTATATGGCTCATCAGTAACGGGAAGAGATTAGCGTATCAAAGAATACCTGCAAGAGACATAATGTATTCAGAGAACGCCGAAGAAGCTGGTAAATTCTGTGGAAAAATGCAGACATTATTTTTGAAGGTAAGCCGAACCTAAATGTGTATTAAATGGGTTTTAATTAGATAACTTCAAAATATACTTAACCTGCAGTGGCCTGGCAAGAAAGCAACTACCCCTAGCGGATGGAGCATCCCCGCTAAAATAAGCATCTATTTGTGGATGGGCCATCTCAACGACAAGGTTCATTACACCGAAGGCTTACCTCCGGGATATGAAGTGAACTTGGGAATAAAAAGCGCAGAGAAGTCGAGAGTATCGCCTCCTGCTTCCATTTATTATGCAGAAAAACACGTAAGTAGTGTATTATAGACGTAAGTAGTATATTATAGATATATTCGCATTGTGAAAATTGATATTAACATGAGTTTTTGCTTTTAGACTTTCCAAATGAGAGCTTACATATACCAGGCTAGGTCTCTGATAGGTTCTGACTCGTCGGGTTTATCAGACCCATTTGCAAGAATTATTATTGGAGAATGCACACAAACAACACAAGTTATAGACGAAACCCTTAGCCCTACATGGGACGAACTATTAGTTTTTGATGACATTCTACTCTATAGCACTATGGAGCAAATAAAAAAGGATCCTCCAACTGTAGTTATAGAAATATTTGATCAAGATAAAGTTGGGAAGTCTGAATTTATAGGGCGAACTCTAGCAAAGCCCTACGTTAAATCTTGTGAAGATATTTGTCAGGCCAACCAGTTACCACCGGCTCTCGAGTGGTTTGATATTTCGAGAGGCGATGACAGAGCCGGAGAGTTACTAGCTGCTTTCGAACTTCTGGAGCTACCCGCTAAGAAGGAACCTCCGATATTACCAGACCTCCCATCGCCGAGAGAAAGTAACGGAAAACCACCCGTTGATATCCATAAAGGACCAATTCTACCGATACCTATGGGCATACGGCCAACTTTATCAAAGTATCGTATCGAAGTCCTTTTCTGGGGATTAAGAGATTTGAAACGGGTACATTTCTTAACCGTCGATAAGCCAAGAGTGGACATTGAATGTGCGGGACATATAATATCTTCGTCTGTTATTCAAAATGCTAAACGTAATCCAAACTTCACTAATCCGATTAAATATATTGATGTTGAATTGCCCGATCAAGATTTATATCGTCCGCCTTTGACAATTCGGGTGGTTGATTGTCGAAGTTTCGGTAGAGTCACGCTTGTAGGAACACATACAATAAGTTCTATTAAAAAATATATTTACACCCCAAAAAGTAAGAGGGAAAGAGAAATGGAAGAACGTAAAAAATCCTTGATGCAACTGCAGGATGTCGACATCCGCAGTAATTGTATGATACAAGATGACACGACGTACTCAGTCGAGAACGAAAAAGAGAGTTGCCCTCTCCTACCAGTAGAACCACAACCATCAACGTCGTATGGAACTGGCATGAGACCTACGCGCAAGAAATTCATAAAACAGGATAGAGAAAGAAGAAGAAAAGTGAGTGAAGATTCTGCACTCGATGACGATGAAAGAAGCAAGGATTGGTGGACAAAATACTTCGCATCGGTAGAAGCCATGATTGAAGATGAGAAAGAGAATAAACGTGAAATACAAGGAATTTTACAAGGCTACAGATCGGAGCCAACTGAGCCAACGCATGAAGAGTCACATTCACCGAGACCGGAACGTGATCGAAGCAGGTTCAAAAGACCTCCACCATCGTCACCATCAAAGATAGACAAAAGACAAACCAGTCCGACCGTTACCAAGAAGAAACAATTACCGAAATCATCATTGACCAAGGTGCGTGAACAATTTCTATAATTAGGTATGATTTCCAACACCCTTAAAAATCTGAAACTTGTGCATCTTGCAGATATACCCACATGAGCTGGAAGCGGTGCCTGAGTACGATGAGTTCAAAGAATGGCTTCATTCTTTTGAGTTATATCGTGGGAAGAAAACTGGCGACGATTCTGAAGATGACAAACGTGTAGTAGGTGTTTTCAAGGTAAGCTAAATATTCATAGGTAATTAACAAATTAAAAAATATTTTGGAGTACACATGATCTAGATGTCTCCTTTTTTCTTGTAGGGGGCGATAAAAGTTTACAAATGGCCATTACCAAAAGGAATAGACGACCATACGGTGATGGGCTTCGATCCAAACTACGGATTTTTCCAAGGCGTTCCGAATAACGAGCCAATACACGTTTTAGTGCGTATTTACTTAGTGAAAGCTACAGATCTACACCCAATGGATATGAACGGCAAAGCGGATCCCTATGTTGTCATGCATTTAGGAAACAAGAAGATTACGGATAAAGATAACTACGTATCCAAGCAACTTCATCCCGTATTTGGAAAGTGCTTTGAAATAGAAGCAACATTTCCACAAGATTCGATGCTCACAATACAAGTCTACGATTGGGACTTAGTTGGAACCGATGAGCTCATCGGAGAGACTAAAATTGATCTTGAGAACCGTTTCTACAGTCGTCACCGAGCTTTATGCGGACTTCCCATGAAATACGAAGAGTAAGTTCAGAGCAGACGAATTAATAAATCACATATTTTGTTACGAGAGTTTAACCGCGGCTTCACTTGCTTGAAAATTATCTATCCTACGGCAACAATCACGATAAAAAGTATTATCTGAGACAAGTTAACTCATACCCTACCTGATTACAACAATAACTCAAAAATCCTTTCAATACCTTCACCGTAATGGGTGGAAAATCATACAAACAAACTTTTACATTAATGATATTAGTGCGATCTGTGACATTTTGTAATGAAAGGTGATTTTATTACAGAAGGGGATTTAACCGCTGGCGCGATGCTATGAAACCTACACAGATCTTGGCTAAACTATGCAAGGAGGGTAAACTAGAGCCCCCTATGTATGAATACGGCCGCGTGCGAGTGGCCCGCAAAATCTTTAACATGCCAATGGAGAATACTGAACTGTTCTCCAATCCCGACACTTATCAAGAGCAAATGGCGCTGCTGGTGCTTCGGCGCTGGCATGAAGTGCCACGTGTTGGCACCACATTGGTGACTGAACACATTGAAACAAGACCACTTTATAATCCAACTAAACCAGGTATGATAATGACTTAGAAGAGTTTTCGACAGCCTTCCTGTATATCCTTATGGAGTATACTGAAAGCCTTATCAATGTTTTTAAAGCCATACCCGCTCCGATTTATCGCTTTTTTTTAAGTCGGCATACTCTTTGTTATGTCTATTCTGATGCTACCGTAGCCTATAGCTCACGTACTTAAACGCATTTTGAATATTGTTTAACATGTGTTAAAAGAAAACTTAAATAATATTCGACATACCAATACTGTTCTTATGTGGCAGGAATTGAACAAGGAAGGCTGCAGCTATGGGTAGACATGTTTCCTATGGACATGCCTTCCCCGGGTCCATTTCTAGACATATCTCCACGTAAGCCGAAGGCCTATGAACTCAGAGTCATAATTTGGAACACCGACGATGTTGTTCTAGAGGATGACGCTTTTTTCACTGGGGAAAAAATGTCCGATATCTATGTCAAAGGGTAAGCGGAGGATTCAGTTTTTTTATATTTAAATTAATAGGATAATATGAATTTATTGTTTTAATCCATTCCTAGGTGGCTGAAAGGTCCAGACGACTGCCAGTGCACCGACATACATTATCGATCCTTAACCGGGGAAGGCAACTTCAATTGGCGATTTATCTACCGTTTCGACTATCTGGAAGCTGAAGAACGAATTGTTATTACCCGCAAGGAGTCCGTGTTTTCATGGGACGAAACAGAATGTAAAATCCCAGCACGGTTGGAGTTACAAGTTTGGGACGCTGATCATTTCTCTTCGGATGATTTCTTAGGTAATTGGATAAAACTAAAATACTTATTATTTGGTCCTAAGGTTTCTTATCGTCTAAAAAATGATATAATTCCTTAACCCGTTTAAAGCTCAGGTAACATTAAATCAATTGCAGGCGCCGTAACTTTAGACCTGAATAGGTTCCCTCGCGGTGCGAAAACATCCAAACTGTGCACTCTGTCCATGCTCAAGAACGATGGCTCCGTACCGATGATAAACATATTCAAACAAAAGAGGGTAAAAGGCTGGTGGCCGTTCTATATCAAACGTGATACAGAGGAAATGGAGCTCACCGGTAAAGTGGAAGCTGAGATACATCTTCTTACTCGGGAAGAGGCAGACAAGGTGCCAGCTGGGATGGGCCGCAGCGAACCTGATCCTTTGGAAAAGCCCAAGTGAGTGTTTGCAAGTGTAATTTTTACCTTAAATTGTTACTTATTCAAGTTCAAAATTTTCGAAATAACAGTTGTATAATAAATACGACTGTTTTTCGAAATAAAATTAAAATAGTAATAATGATAAGATGGAGGTATACCACCAGGTCAGTGGTGGCGCAGAACCAGGTTCATGTGAAAGAACCTAGTAGAACATTACCCATTAAAACGATTGCTTACCAACTAAACTTTAGTACCTACTATAATAACTAGACTAGACTGGGTATGCTCAGTGAAAAAAAAAGGTCAAATAATAATATCTGTGGACGCTTCACACCACGTCAGTCTGGTCCATGCTCAGTGAAAAAAAAAGGTCAAATAGTAATATCTGTGGACGCTTCACACCACGTCAGTCTGGTCCCGTGGTAAGTACCCGAGGGACTTGTGTTACGGGTACCAGACAACGGAAATATATTCAACACTTTTATTGGTATTAAATACATTTCGGTTGTCTGGTACCCCTAACACAAATCGTTCAAGTACTTACCACGGAGCCAGACTGACGTGGTGTTACATATTAAAATGTTTTTAAGGTGGGTACTATATACATATTTAAGGCGGGATTCGAACTCGCGACACCCGGCTTGAGCTACCAATGTGCCCACCAACTGAACCGCAGAGGTCGTCAAATGTTTTTTTTTTTTTCCAGCCGGCCGGACTCATCGTTCATGTGGTTCCTCAACCCCCTCAAGTCCATGCGCTACATTATGTGGCACAACTACAAGTGGACGATTGTGAGGACGTCGTGTGCTGTCGTCGTCCTCATTGCGATTCTGCTCCTCATCTTCGCCTTCCCTGGTTATCTCGTCAAGAAACTCCTTGGCGTTTAGTTAGATGACCTCTAAGACCCACTGTAGGGCAAGGTCGGACCTCTAAGGAGGATAGGTGTTAGTTGCTCAATGTCGGCAAACTTATGCCGGTCTCAAACTTTTAAAGCAGGCTAGGAGCGCAACGGAAAGAAACTTTATCAGAGCACTCCGAAATGTTGAGGCTTTTGAAATTATGTGAGTATATTCTAAAATCGGGTGGAAATGTCGAGGGGAGGAAAAGCTCAATAAAAATATTTTCCTCTGCGTTTCTGTCTGCGCAGTACTATTGTCGAAGTCGCGACTCGCAAGGTGAGATTTTCTAGTCCAGTCTGGGTGACAAAGACCTTCAAACCAATATGGCGGATAACGCCCCGTTTGGATGTGGTCGTTTTTGAATTGAAGCTATTTATGATCCACAAATATTGGCGTAAAAAAAAAATTAATGTAATTCTGGAAAAACCAACCCGACTAGGCTTAACACCTCACGTCGACAATGGCTCTAAAATATATTGTAAATGAATAATCATATCTATCTAAGGAAAAGAATCTTTGAGAAATGGTTCAATGTGATTTTTTAAATTAACTCTTGTGAATACTATGTAGTTAGAATTTAGAAGCGCTTGGCGCGAGGCTCTCTTGACCAAAGCCTGTTCGTTTGCATTTTCTCGATAATTTTCGACTTATAGCGTGTAGTTAGGTAGTTTTTCAAAAAAATATTTTTCCGACTTTGGAATGGATGTTTTATGTGATGGTTGTCACAACCACGTGGCCACCGCTGGAGCAGCCTGTTCTTGATGTATTTACTCATATAAACCCCATATTTAACCGATCAAATAAATACTTATTTCTGTCTCAGAGTTGTTTTATTTCGAACTAATTGGTACGGGAAAAGTACATTTCCCGGGATAAAAAATGTCCTATAGTTGCCCAGACCTAATAGGTATTAAACAAAAAAATATTTATTCAAATCTGTCCAATAGTTCCTGAGATTAGCGCGTACATACAAACAGAAAAAAAGACAGACAACTTTTTTTTATCGATATGTAATCTATTACTATTCCTTAGTATTGAGGATACTAAGGAATAGTAATAGAATATTTATTTTGTAATTTTGTAAAAATATTAATTTCGTAAAAATATTGTTTATTTTGTAAAAATATTAAGTGTACAAGCACTCCAATTTTACTGTTTTATTAGTACCGCTGCAGGCGAGGTATTGGAATTATTTTCCACATCGGTGGAAAGTTGACATCGTGTTGACTTAGAAACGTGGGGCGGAGCGGGGCAGGGTAAGAAAAAGTTTGAGGTGTACTCGAGATCAATATAATTGTTACACGTATCTTACGATATAAATTGACAGTTTAAAGTTGGTAAGCCAAGAAGTATTTAAATTGTGTATTTAAACTTTTTTAACATATAAATAGTGTATAAAACGTCGTAGCGTGTATAAAGCGTTTCTTGAAACATTGAGTCAGCCAACTTAAAAACTTAAAAATTATTTTCCACTCATCATGATATAAAGCACAAGCTTTCTAGGAATTGAGTTTCGCCCGGTAACCATGGCAACCGTCCCCTGCCTCGCCGCGCACATACCCAAAGCGCGGTATAGCGCTTGTGATCAAGCTATACCATAATATTATGCATAATATTGACGTCTTGTAGAAATTAATACTTCTGCGTAGTTACAATACGATTAGGTATACGGCTTCTTGTGTATGACCAGTAAGGCATAACAAAAAAGACTCTTAAAAACGTTGAAAACATTTTAAAATTAAAATAATATTTAAGTCTATTTTGTTACGCATTAAATGCCAAAATATTATGTAATTGCTAGCAGTGTTCTCTCTATAGATATAACTCAATGATCAACAATAACTAACTTAACGAATATATAACAAAAACTTAACATTAACATTGACAAGTAATGACCAATAGCAGATGTAGTTATGTCAACGCTACTGGACATAAAATTCTTAAATTTTCGGCTTGAATTTTTCAAACTGTTTTATGCTAACGCTACTCGACGCAAAAGTCGAATGCGGGCTACTGCGCGGGAAAGCAGGAGGGTGGGTGACATAACTGACATTTCGAGCCGAGTGCCTAGTTGACACGCAGGAGTTATACCAATATTTAAGTATAAGATCAGTCCACTCTAATTATTCTTAAAATATTTGTAAGGAACATTAGGAATAATTTCCTGGAAAACCAAAGCAAATAAAAGAAGTACAAATAAAACTGAAACAGAATAGAATATTATGTGAGTAATGTGCTATGTGAAATAGCCGCGTGGCTCTTTGTACATATAAATACTAAAAATAATAATCAACAGTAATATTTTACTCAAAAGGGATCATCCACACAATTGGTTAAGACTATTATTAATTTTGTACTACTTATATTTATTTATTTATTTATATGGCGCTTGGCTACAACCATGGCCAGTGTCAAGTAAAGGCGCGAAATCAATTTTCTTGTTCCAATAATTTTTAGCAACGTTACATACATTTCGTCAAGTCTAAAGTCTAGTCATAGTAA
>JAOTAV010084075.1:0-12147 GCA_026546445.1 Cyclargus thomasi | reverse complement strand
AAAGAATAAATTTTATTTAATACTTTTTAGTTTGTTTTGTACTATTTTAGTTTTTTCCTTTGGAAGTCGGTTTAATTATTATTAACTATTGTACGTGAATTTTAAGCTGTATTCGCTGCGGGCATTCCAGGGTATAAACGTCGTGATAAAATAGAATTAGTGCTGGAGACAAAGACCAGACTTGTAAAACCACGGAAAATATCACAGTCTAAAAAGTTTGGCTTAAAAATTGTGCATTAGGAAAGTGGCTAGACTTGTATGAATTTTATGTATGAGCTCGTTTAAAATACTTATGTCACATGACCGCTCTACCTTCACCTTAATAAATCGGCAATATTGGTTCATTACCAAAATTAAAACATGAATGTATTTTATGATTATGTCAAAAGTGATTTGTTATATAAGTTTTCCTTGTGTCCAGTTGCGGTGTTTATGCGTATTGTGAAGGTCAATAACCGATTCCGACTACGCACTCACCTTGAACTGGTTTCAAGATTTTTTTAGAAATCTCGATTGTGTTACAAAATTAATTTTTTTTTTCTTTTGTTTACAAACATTTATTTTTTGGGAAAAAATCTCATTCGTTGAGGTCGTGTCGTTGGGCAACGTCGTATCGTAATCGCGGTTAATCGCTTGACGAAAACAAGTTAATATCAAACAAAACTTTGCTTACTAATTCAATGCGCTAATTATTGTTTTATGGCTGTATCGAGAACTGCACATTGCCGGTGACAAACTTTTCCCGGGGCGAGAATACTTGTACCTGATTTCTTTCCCAATTTTATATCCCTTTAGCGGTTTCAGCGTAAAGAGGTAGGCGACGGATTGACACCTGCTTTTATTTTAACAACACGTTTCCGCTCTTATATAAGGAAGCAACAACAGTCTTTCTTTTCGAATACTTTGTTGTTAAAACTGCAACATCAAATATAAAGTTGTGCGAGAGTACAAATGTGGCGGAGAACTTAGCTGGTGAGTAAACAACTATCCATTAGAGTAAGCGGTCGATGTAGACGACGATAATTATTTAGGATGTGTCGTGATGCTGCTAAATTATGCTAAAATAGACGAACCCGCTTTGTATGGGGGAGGAAATTGAATACTTTCTACTCCTCTTATATTCTTCTGATTAATTTCGTTGCAGGTCCCAAGACAGCTTGGCACGTCTTTCAGGCTCTCTAAGATATCAAAGGGTTTTCTTGGTAGGATACCGCTGTCGATCCTGGCGACACAGGAGATCAGTGGTGGGAAGTGTGTAGTGGGGCAAAGCCCGTTTTAAAAAAAACTATACGGTGCCCGCAACTCCGTATAACCGTATAACTCCGTATAACTCCGTATAACTCCGTATAACTCCGTATAACTCCGTATAACTCCGTATAACTCCGTATAACTCCGCGCCAAAATAAGTTTATCACGCGATAACCGTATATTTTTCCGGGATAAAAAGTACCCTATGTTAATTTAATTAAGGATATTTAAACTCCCGAAAATATAAACACCTCGTTTTGTAACACCCAGTATTATGTAGTAGCTGAACTTGTGAAAAGTAGTGTCATGGTTTATAACTTAAATAGCTGGACTCTAAATAAAGGGTTCAGATCAGATTACGTGTGATGAGGGAGGGTCTTTGTCAGCACTCTAAAGGCATTTCAGCCCCCTGATTCACGGTGCGATTCCGCGCGGATTCGTTCCCGATTTCGGAAACTTCTGTCAATAGTGCCAGGAGTTTCCGTGAGAATGTTTCCGTTTCCGCGCGGATTCGCATCGTGAATAAGGGAGCAGGTCACTATCGAGATAGGCCCATTAAATATAAACATAGCACAAAACTTTAATTTGCTTATTTAATAGTACTTTTTACAGCTGCTTTGCTCGCGTGGAAATAGTCCTGTTGGCGACTGGCTGAATAGGATAAGTGTTTATACTTTTTTATTATTTTGAAATCTTTACGTTTTCTTTGTCATATTTCTTTGTACTGAGAATCTTTTTTTTTTGATATAGAATTTATTGTGATCTCGGACAATACAGTTGCCGTTCTGGCTCATATTTTATTACTTCGTACTTTAGAAATCTATTTTCATCACAGTCCACCTCACCCGTCGTTATCAAGTCAGTCAGTTCAGTACCAGGTTGCGAATCTGTGTAAGTTGGTCGCGTGATATCAAACCCAGCCGTAAGCTCTACTAGCATAGATTTGACGTAGTCCGACCTAATGACGTAGGTCCGCTAACTGGCTATGAATCTATTTTTTCTTTCTGATGGTACATTCAATATCAAGATTCCTTAAATTATATACCGGATCATTTGTTATGTCTTAATAAGTCAGCTGGTACCCTTTCTGTACTATCATTTTTTTCCGTCCATCTACGGTCAGTCTGCCTATCAGTTGTATGTTTGTTCGCACACACGAAAACTACTGGTTTGGTTCGAATGCATTTTTCACAGATGTGGTTTTTCCAACTTAACATCTGGCCCATAAAAAATTCTCTCCCCACTAAAGGCAATAAATGGGGTCAGACACAATATATAAAACGAACTGGCACAGCAAGTTTGTAATCAAAATATATGAGACGACTTTTATTTCAATGCAATATAATTATATTTATAAATGTCTGTAAAAATGCTTATGATAAGTAGTTAGGCATTCATACATACATAGTTTTGTTTGCTAAGACACTCAAAATCAATGCCCTTCCTTTTGGCCTCGTTGTGGTCAGATAAAAATAAGAAGAATACGAATTTGCCCATTTTCATTTCGTACTACCAAGATTTTTGTTATGATACTTAGGGGGCAAACGGGCAGCAAAGTGTTACCTGATGCATTGAAAGCAACTGCCGTTACCTATGGACAGTTGTAATATGCGAAGAGTAGTAAGAGCCGGCCTTTTTATAAGGGAATAGAGATAGGGAAAGAGGATTAAGGAAGTTGCGCCACGGGTAAATTCACTCACAGGACGAAACACAGCACAACGCTGTTTTACGCCTGTTTTCTATGGGGCCGTGGTGTCACTCCGGTGGAGCCGGCCCATTCGTGCCAAATCATGGCAATTGAGTTAAAAAATGGTTAAAAATTTAAATAATAGCATGTAAGATTTTATATTATAATATTCATTTGCTTACGTTGCTCTACACAGATTAAACCTGTAAAACAGTACGAATCATAATCCTATGTAAATATTATATGTAATAAATAATAATAATATGTATAAACGAGACATTATTTTAGTCTAGCAAATTACTTGTTCTTCAACTTGACATTGGTAATAATGCTCTTGACATAGATTTCATGTCGGAACCAAAAATTAATCTTTCAGCCAAGAAATTATTGTTAATATTTAAACCTTACCCGTGTATTTTGAATAAGAGACCGAGGATATGCTTTTCCTAAGTTCTTTTCTAAATGGTAACGAGTGAAGGTACGCTTGTGAATGTAATAACTAACTGATGTGGGTTACCTGTTATATAAGCTCTGAGAACTTAGATGACACGCGAGCTTAGTCAAAAGCAGGACACTAAAAGACCGCCAGACCTTATGCCCGGGATACACGAGGAGAGCTTTTCAAGCTTGGATAGCAAGCTAGTGTCAGTGAGCTATTAACCAAGTATTTATAGCTCCGTGTAGACAAAACCAGCTTCATTTCTAAGTAAGTGATCTGCAGAGCTATTCTGAAATTGTCACAAGCGAATTCGGCTGCGAAGACACAGCGCAATTAGCGCTACAACAATCGGTATTCAGAAACGAAGTGAAATCGACACTAGCGCCGCCCGGGCGGAAACGCAGGTGGAGTGAACTGGACAAAGTGAGAACTTGACAGTTTATAAGGGTGTTTGGTATACCGAAGTATTTTCCGCCGCTATTTCAGCAGTCGCCTCAAATCCACTAACGAATTCATCGGATATTCTATGAATTCCGTTCGAATGTTAACTCAAACTTCACTTGCGCTTAACATCTCACCTCACATGAAGTTTTTTTAGTATTCAGAAATAAGAAATCGAAAACTTCAAAGCCAAGTGAAGTGAAGTGACAATCGTAAACTTGAGTGTTTTGTTAATGGTGCTAGTGTAGAACATCTTCATATCTATTGCAAAAAAATGCTATTTTTGTAATTTTAGAATAGCACGGCTGAGTTAATTGGTTGACAAGACAGTGTCAGCAAGACAGTTCAAAGGACCTAACCTAACCCGGGCATTAGAGAACGGTTGGCAAAAACGTCATAAGTCTCTCCAACGAAACTTATCGACTGATCATTATTCATAAACAGTAAAATTACATCACTGTTGTATATAGCGACTACCAGATTCGTACTTAACACATATACCCGAGCAAGTTTTAAATGCTGCTAGCGACATACGCCGCATTTATATGGTGTTAACGAGTGGTTTACCGACATATATATAATGTGTATGTAGGTCTAGCAGACGGGTTCTGGCTGGCGAAATAGTGGTTATTTCACAACAAGCTTTGATGTATGAATGTGAGCAAATGAATAAATACCGATAATGACAAATTAAGGATGTTTATGTCCGAATCGTTGAGCCATTTGTAATAAATTAAGCAGAAAGGACTCAACCCCCATTCTGACTGTATGGGGGTCGAGTCCTTTCTGCATAACTACGTCCATTATTCATCTCGATTAGAGACACTATTCTATGTCTATCTATATATTAATACGCGAGCGGAAAACTTTGTACCCCTTTTTGAAAAATACGTGTAAATTTAAAAGCATAAAATTTCTCCCAGTTATAGTTAAAATGGAGAAGGAGCGTAGACTACCAGTAATATTTTAAAATATGCTTTAGTATTGCATATTTTGAAATACTACTGGTATTTCATCTATATATTAATACGCGAGTGGAAACCCTTTGTAACCCTTTTACGAAAGACGCATAGATGTAAAAGCATAAAACTTCTCTATGTACGGGACGCATACACACCCTAAAGGATTATTATCACTTACTTTTGTTACACCCTGTACAAACCTCGATTGGCAACAGTAAGTGAATTTATATAGCTAATTCTAAACATTAGAGATGTTTTGTTTGCTTAATATGTATATTATTTTATTACATTAATGGCCGGTCTAACCGCTTACAGATAGTCTATCCACAACTTTATTTGACAGATGTTGTATAAATGTGAATCTGTCAAAAATGCTGTGGATAGCCAAACAGAAACTTTATCAGTAAGCAGTAAAACAGGCTAAAGACTAAAGCAGCAAAAAACCCTTAATAAACTTTATAATAAAATAAACGAAAAACTTACAAAATAGTGTATTCAGTGTCACTCTCACGATTTAGACAAAATGTAATGACCTCTCAAAATTTGTAACGCGACTTTAAGATGAACACGCTAATACACATGCATTTAAAATTATGCAAAAATTTAGTAACAAAACTTAATCATTTATTATTTTATTAATTTTATTGCACTCGAATAAAAAAAATAGACGATTAAAGTTTTTGAATACATTGGGTGTTGTGAATATCGGTACTAAAAGGTGTAAAAACCATTTTTTTTTCATCGAAACGAGAATGTGGTCGTCTAACTTCTATAATAATAGAGTGAAAAAGATTTAATATACTATCGAAGAAATTGATTCATAGTCAAAGGTCCACAAACCTTAGTAATTTGGTCGCGTTATGTTAAACTCACTTGACATAATAGAAACGTTTAAATTATAAAAATCTGATTTAACTGAAGGAACTGAGTTTCGTTAAAGCTCCTTCTGATTTTAGGCAGAGAGGTAATCCTGTTTATGTTAAAAAATAATTTATTACTCATGCGAAGAAAGTGGTGTGTGCGAAGATATCACATTCGTAATAAAAAATAGTATGTGCAATTAGTGCGAAGTTGTCAATTGCCCACGAGAGCGAATGAACACAATTGCCAACTTTTCGCACATTTTGTTCAATATACTATTTTCCTCTCGTCTATTACCGCATGACAAAAAGTGGGTTTTGTGTTGCACCAAAAGTGTAGCCGTACACTTTTTAACCCAGTAACCATTCGGGAAAACTGGGACGGATGGCAGGCGGCGCGCGGTGGCGGGGGCCGGACAATGAACAATTTAAATATAACCATCCTCTATGATAAGACACTCAGCATTTTATGATTGATTAAAATTTGATGGTAATGATTGTGTTAGATGATAAAGCCCTACAAAAGGGACGAAGGGCAATCCTCAATCAATCAATAAACGCACAAGGTAATTGATGGCTGGATTATAGGGTTGCGTTCAGTTTTGATCGAAATATGTTTAAAACTTATTTCACGTAACATTTTGAGTGGCTGAATATTATGTGATTGAATGTGTGTTTGTGTGCATTTATGTAAACATCATATTTTTCCCGATTGATCCCCCTACATACTATATTATATATCACTGTCGGTAAAAGATACCTACGTGTTAATGTATTTGCTAATGAAATAAATATATAAAAATACTTTCTATTGAATAGACGAGGCACAAAATACAATCAGTCGAAAAATAAGACAAAAGCAAACAAACAATATAGCTAATAAACGCCATCCATACTTCCATACTAATGTTATAATGTATGCAAAAGTATGTCTGTTTGTTACCTCTTCACGCAGAAACCGCTGAACAGATTTTGCTCAAATTTGGTATGGAGATACTTTGAATCCTAGGAAAGGACATAGAATACTTTTTATTCCGTGAAAATGTACGATTCCCGCGCGATAAATTTGGCGCAACGAAGTAAGGCACAGTCTAGTAACAATATATGGCATGCCAATAGATATGAAACAAGCCCGATGCAGTGGTATATTTTTCATGACCCAGGTCAATGTTTACACCTTATACATATTTTTTATATATAATAAGAACTGCTCTATTTCCTTTCCCGTCTCTAATGACCACGCGGGATACACCAAGCAGGTTCAAACCAGGACAGCTAGTGTCAATGTTGCTAAAAAGTCTGGCTAGCTGCAGACTAAACTTGCTCCATTTCTAAGCAAGTAATCTAAGAAAAGTTGTTGATAAGCCAGTGTCAGCAAGCCAAAGACGTTAAAAAGAGAACTAGCTTGCTGTCTTGACTTGAAAAACTGGCCTCGTATATCCCAGGCATAAAAGTATCTCTATACCTAATTTAATGAAATATAAATACTCACGTTTAATGTTTTTAATCCCAAAACACTGCACTTAAACGTATATTATATAATTTATTGTAGAGCGCACATTTTAAATATTTTATTTAAGCTTATTTATTTATTTTACACAATCCTGTTGCAAACTTTTTTTATTTTTAACACGCATGCAACTATTTCTTTAAAATGTCCTTAGATTTTTTAAATAATTTTTTTTTCAGCACCGGTTACACAATCCGCACGCACAATCCGTAGTCAAACGGTTTATAGGATACTCTGTGGTATCAGAGCCGCGTATAAACAGCATGCAGCCAGCCGACCTTGCTCACTAACTATTATAGCTTTTACGTGAAAATATGAACTTCACATTCCAATCCTTTGAACTTGGACTAATAACCCACTTTTGCGAAAAAAACAAGTTATGGAAAAAAAAAACTTTAAAGCCGAGTCCAGTTTTAAATTGTAGAACACTAGCTGCAAAAATCTTACAGCATTTTTTTGCGGTGTAATACGTATTTTTATAATAATTATCTTAATAAATATTTCTTGTGTGCGTGTTATTCTTACTGACCTCCTCCAAAATTTTTTGTGTGTGTTTTAGGAGATTTGAGAATGGTTCAGATTTACAAACCAAGGTTGGTAGGACAACGTACGTCAAGTCCACTAATATAGGTATTAAAATATCTTTGGTAGATAGTTTTTCATTTTTAGGTCAATTAACTCTGGGGTTAATATGTCTAAAAACCTTGTGTTTCATACACTTGTAAACGTCTCTAATTATGGCGAGAACAATGTATATCTTAATATCCCAAGAGTCAATTATATTATTTGACTATTTTTTTAATGACTAAATGTCTTAAAAAAAATAGAGGGCAAGCGAGCAGACGGGTTACCTGATAATAAGCAACTGTCGTCGTCCATGGACACTCGTGACATCACGGAATAGGGAAAGCAATAGGTATAGGCGATTAGGGAAATTGAGCCACTCACGCCAATTGGGTAAACTCACTCACTGAACGAAACTCAACACAACGCAGTTTCACGCCACTTTTCTGTGAGGCGGTGGTATCACTCCAGTCAAACCGGTCTATTCATGCCGGCATCCGTATTATGTATTTGAGATCGGAAAATGTCTCATTGGTACACGCCTTTACCCGGGTTCGAACCTGCCCCCTCTCGAGTGCGAACCAAAGGTCTCACCCACTAGGCTACGGACGATTATTTAAATATGATTCATAATACAAGCGAATACAGACTTTTTTAAATTAAAATCATACTGCACATTCAGGGTTTGCGCCGATCTCTATCAGTAATATATGTAAGGTATCGTACGCAATATTACTGCGTGCTTTTAAAAACACGATATATTTTCCCGTATTAACGTAAATATCGTTAATCACACACAATATAAATTATTTTAGAGGGTTCTTATTGTTCCAGCGCACACCCTTATGGTGTTGCACTTAATTTCGGAAATAAAACAAGTCAACAAAGTCAGCGTTGATTGATTGTGACAAGGATGGTCGCTCTTACATACTAATATCCAAGGCCCCTTATAGAATTGCCCTGGCATTTCTATAGCGCGATACAGGAAATAAATTTAAAGTTTGTAGCGCCATCTATCGACTGTTACACTAACTATGTTATACTTAACACTTAAAATTGCGAAAACTACGTCTTAAACCTTTTTATATTAAGAAAATTGAGTAACGAGTTATTACTTTAACCTTTACATAGTATGTAGAGTAAAAATGTATAAATAGTCGTACTTGAACTTTGGTAAGACACTCACTTGTTACAGGGTTCCGTACCCAAAGGGTAAAAACGGCACCCTATTACTAAGACTTTGACGTCTGTCCGTCAGGCTGTGTCCCAAGAACGGTAATAGTTAGAGAGCTAAAATATTCACAGATTATGACTGTTATGTTGTGATTATGATTGTGCTGCCGTCATAACAAACAAATAATAAAACCAATATAAATTTATAAATAAGAGAAGCTCTCAAATACAACAAACGTCATTTTTTTGTTATTTTTTCTTGATATTAATAATAGCAATAGGCAGACGCTTGAAATTTTCATAAAAAGTTAAATTGTATTTACACTTTACAAATCAGTAATAAAATTTAAACAAATTAATTATTAAGGTAGGCCCTCATACAAAAAACACAATTTTAACCTTAGCTCTAATATGGTACGGAACCGTTCGTGCGCGAGTCCTATTCGTACTTGACCGGTTTTTTTGTCTTTACATAAATATAATGTATATCGATAATATCGAACCTTTTATGATATTGTCACACTTTAGCTTTAAGAGCATTTTAGTACAAATATTTGTACTCTGACTGTACTTGCCATTTTCTTGAGTTGCATCTGCAAGGTGTGATTTGTAAATGATTGATAATAATAATTATAAGTTAGGCTTGCGTTCCTTGTTGAGTTAGATATGATTTCTTTCGTAGCCAAAACGTAGCCTATCTGCTCTATCTCGTTCGGAGATAAATCAGTTGTTGTTTTTTCGTCGCCATGGACATATACAACAAAAGAAGAGTTGCAAGTGTGTTGCCGGCTTTTTGTAAGCTAAGAGACTCACGGGAAAGAATATAGGACTACGAAATAGGTCTAGGAAATAGGACTACGAAATAGGGCTACGAAATAGAGCTACGAAATAGAGCTAGGAAAGAGGGCTAGAAAATATGGCTAGGAAATAAGTCTAGGGAATAAGGGATAAAACGTCTGGTAAACTTACTCACTCGACAAAAGACAGCGCAAATTCTGTTTTACACCCTTTTTTGTGAGTTCTCCGTCCGAGCCGGCGCATTCGTGCCAAAGTATAGGCTACTCATGCAATGATCCATCCATCGTGTCAGTACTCTCGAGGCCGAGTTACACCCGCCTTAAACGTTTTGACATTAGTGTGCATCGTTAAACTGTGGTTAAACTTGTTAAGTCGTTTACAATTATCTTGGTACATGATCTGAATCAGCCGGTGGGCACGATTCGGAGGTCAAAGGTTTTAAATACTCAAACAATTATTGAACACGTGAGAATTTGCAGGTATGTATTATGGAGGAAATGGAAAGAGAGCCAGTTGACGGACCTACTTCAATTGGTCGGAATATGTCAATTCCACGAAAGTCGTGAACTGTCGGCTGAGTTTGACATAGCTTGACCAAATTACTTAGATCCCCCATCTATATGTGTTTCAACTTCCCTGATTGTACATATGTGATGAATCTAGAAAATGGATTCGTAACCAGTTGATGGGCCGATCATTTGGTCGAAATATTATGTCATTCCATGTAAGACGTGACGAGTCGGCTAGGTTTGGTACAACGCGACCAAATTTCTAAGGTCCGCAATCTGGCTATGACTCATAGTACTGAGTGCTTATTAAAACGTAAAGTGGGTCCTTCATAATATGTAACGGCAGATGATTACGATTAATGTTATTATAATGTAAAAATAACGGAGAATTAGCCTTGGCGACCTCTTTAGCTTAGTTGGTAAGCGCGTTGGTAGCTTAAGCCGGGGGTCGTGGGTTCGAATCCCGCCGACGGAGCAAAAAGTTTTTCATTGTTCCTGGGTCTTGGATGTGTATTAAATATGTGTATCGTATAAAAAAGTATTAGATATATTTCCGTTGTCTGTTACCTGTAACACAAGTCCTTCAGGTACTTACCACGGGGTCACACTGGCGTGGTGTAAAGCGTCCATATATATTTTATATTATTATATTATAGGATACGAAAGAGATGAGTAAAGGTATGGTATGTCGATGGTTTTTACTAACTCTATCAAGCTAATGCCACAATACCACTAATATTTAAATACCACTTACACCGCGCCGGAACCCTGTCGCCGCCGCTTCCGTCTCCTACAGGCCGCTCCCGTTTGTAGATTTTACCGCACGTGACCAGAATATTATCTGTATGGCGCCATTTCTTTGGAAAAAAAAGAATTTAAGACATAAGTGGAAGGAGACCATACAAAACCCGGGGAGGCTGCCGAATGAAGCGAGGATAACGCCCAAAGACAATACGTGATAAAGCGTAGTGTGTTTGTGTGTGTGAACAAATGTTTAGTGTTTAATAAACATTTTGAGTTGATTTGAATATCATTTTTTATTACTTTTTTACGGATTACTCAATTTTCTCTTTAACAAATCTCATCATCTAGCTAATTACACATTTTTAGGTTTAAAAAAAAATCTGGACTAAAAAATTCAATGTTCGCAAAAAAGCGGTTTTTAAATTGTTAGTTATTCGCTTCTTTCACTTATGTCCTAAATTTGTCTGGTCAGTTCACATTGTGACGACAGGAGGCGAGATACAATACTCACAGAAAACTGGCGTGAAACGGCGTTGTACTGTGTTTCGTTCAGTGAGTGAGTTTACCGGCGGCCCAACATCCCTAATCCCCCTATCCCTCCCTCATAGCGGCCGGCAGCGCACATGTGACTCGAGTGTGTAAAGTCACGAGTGTCTAAAGGCGACGGCAGTTGCTTTCCATCAGGTACCAGTCTGCTTGCCCCCTAAATATTGTAAAAAAAAACTATACTCGGTGTTTAAGTCAAATATTGCATTTTTTAACGTTGATAGTAATTAGTTTTAAGGTCTGAAAACAGATGGCGCTAAGCGTGTGAAATTCAAACTATCGTTTGCTTTTATCTAAAACTATAAGACTCTACGTCTATATATTTTTATTCTGTTAAGACAATAATTAAGGGGTCTAGTAAATCGAGTGTGTATAAATATTCAACCACCGTGATTTTCACGCCGGTATTGGTTTATATTTAGGTGATAGTGAAAATGTTTGTTAGAACGCGCTAATCTGAGAAACTACTGGCCGGAATTGGAAATGCCTTCTGGTTAGTTGGTCTATTTATCGAGGAAGGCTAAAAGCTATATAACATCACGCTGCCCACAATAGGAGCCGAGCAGTAATCAGAAAATATTGTAAAAAGGGGATAATTTATAAAATCCCATTTCCTGGCGGTCAAGATGTCATCGACACCAGCTGTTACATTTTTAAATTATATCA
>JAOTAV010084064.1:0-12147 GCA_026546445.1 Cyclargus thomasi | reverse complement strand
ACCGCGGAGGTGATCGAAATCCATACATTACTAATATAAAAAACGGGATAGTGCATTTGTTTGTTTGTCCTTCCTTCAATTCAATTTTCTCGATTCAATTGCACCCGAGTAAAGTCATATTCGAATGTACTTAGTTGTCATAGTAGGGGAGCTCAAGAGTTAATTTTTGGATTTACCCGAGCGCGTCAGATAACCAGAGACATGTAGAAAGCCTACACTAGCAGACTTTCTACATGTCTCTGGTTTGTTCGGTACTTAAAAGGTTATTTTTAGGTATTAAAATATCGCTAAAACCGTCAGATGGCCAAAAACACTTTTATATAAATTACTGATGGTTGAAATGTAAGTACAAACATAATGATATTTTCATACCCAAGCTTCCTAGATATTTTATGTCACATTCAACTAAATACTTTAGGTCTTATTTAAAATCGTCCGAAAAATGTAATAAATTTTTTCAAAGAAACTTCTTTTTTATAACCTTAAAATCGCTGTAGCGTCTTATAGCTAAAAAAAAATCCCTTATTATTTTTTTTTCAACGTTTTTCCTACAAAACTAGGTCTCCACGACGGTCGAGTTACTTAAAAAATAGCACTTTCAACTCCCTAGCTATCATTCTGTGCCCTTTTCACGGCTTTTAAGTGATGTAGGAAATAATATAATTACTAATGAAAAACGCAGTAGGTTGAGTATATACAGCTTTGAGACAGACAGACGGAGAGACTTGGAAGTCTTATTAATAGGATACTGTTTTTATGCTTGGATATTAATTCTTACGAATTCGACTTTGTCCAGCTTATTTACTTTAAAAGTTGCAAGTTAAAGTAAATTCTTATCTTGCGCTATTTATAAAGAAGAAATATTTGTATTTCTGTATATTTATTATAAATAAAATTAAAAGGTAAGGATCCGAGTTCAATAATTCTTTCATTGTTAGATACATTATCACAAAGTTACATAGTCTATAATAATACCGGTGGACCAAATTCCCTAATGCCCCTATCCCTATTCCCTGGCAACGCACTAGCGACGGCAGTTGCTTTCCATCAGGTAACCCGTCTGCTCGCTTGGCCCCTTAATATCATTAAAACAATCTAGAACATCCACCAAGAATGAGTTGGAGTGACGTAAAATGGGCTCTATAATAATAATAATAACGTTGTATCGGCAAACGCCATAGTCCTTCCATTGTCCCAGTTACCCAGTCCACTAGCACCCCACCCCCATAGCCCGGTATCATTTACATTTTTCACTCCCTGCAATAGTCCAACACTAACCGCTGGCTCTTCTTGGGCGTACTCTAATAGTGCGGACAGGGAGAGTCGCCGGCTAGTGTCACATTACATTTAGATCAAAAATGTGTAACGGGGCCTCTGCGTGTTGGCTTCGGCCCCACGCATGCCTTCCAAAGGTCCGGGATTTAATTGCCCGTGAGCAAGGAATGATTTTACACAAACATAATAATAATGATTAATAATAATAATAATCTATGGACACTTCACACTACGTCAGTCTGGCTCCTTGCTAAGTACATATTTAATACAACGGAAATATATTTAATACACATCCAAGACCCAGGAACGTTGAAAAACTTTTTGCTCCGTCGGTGAGATTTGAACCCGCGACCCCCTTTAGCTACCAACGCGGTTACCAACTGAGTTAAAGAGATACAGGTAAGGTGTTAGCTGACATTGAATATTGGATACTTTTTATTCCGATAAAATGCTCCCGTGGGATGAATCATTTTCATTCAGACAAAGCCGCAGGGAAGTATTAGTAAATTATAAAAACGTTAGAGAAATAAACATTATCCTATCCAATCCTTTATCTAAGCTCATTAAAGGTGCTCATAAAATATTATAATAATGTCTACAGATAATCGAGAAGATTATACAAAAAGTAAACCGGGAAGTTAATAAGCGGACGTTTCACCTAATTACTGGGAATACTGAGAGTCGCAAACTGGGGCACATGTGGAACAAACTTCGTAGAATCAGATCCTATATTATGCATCTTGATATTATATATATTATAATTCCAATGCTGCAGGAATCGTTGGAGGATTTAACAAGATTGTCATATTTTATTCTTATATGAGTACTTAGAAGAATGTCGTTTTATTATAAATAAATAATGATATGATTATGATATGATAAATATATGATTCGTTGATCGTATTGACGAATAAAACAATTGAATTTTTTATATTACACATAAAAAATAACTGTATACATTTACGTTTTACGTCACGGGCGGGGTCTGCGCTGACCCCACGCGTTGTTTTCTTGCATTGTGATGACTTTCAAAAGCCTGTATTTAATTATTAATTTTAATTTTGTGTGTTTTTAATACTATTTTATTTTATAATTTTATAACTTTTAAAAATAATTATTAATTGTTTTTTTTTGCCGCACGTAACGTAATTGCCGATTTAATGAAAATGATCCTCCATGTCTAAAATATTTTTTTATAATAATAACTATTCATAAACGTTATAATGTTTTTTTTAAGTTTTTTTTAAAAATATGATTAATCTTGAATATCACATGATTTATATTGTGTGATGTATTTAAGACGACGACCTCTGTGGCGCAGTGACTGAGCACCTTGGTAGCTCACGCGGGGGGTCGCGGGTTTGAATCCTGCCGACGGAACAAAAAATTTTTTAATGTTCCTGGGTCTCAGATGTGTATTAAATACGTATATCATATAATAAAAATCTTAAATATGTGTATAGTACGAAAGTATTAAATACATTTCCGTTGTCTGGCACCCGTAACACAAATCGCTCAGGTACTTAGCACGGGGCCAGACTGACGTGGTGTAAAGCGTCTATAGATATTATATTATATATCGGGGTCTTCTTAGACCCTGCGCAAAATCAACACGAACACTTGAAGGTTAATAAACAACAACTTATAGGTTAAAAATAAATGTTTACTCTTATACAAAAGCGTGTTTTTTGCCCTTTCGGTTTCGGCTTAGAGATCATTATGTTTCTTTAAGACATTTAGACACTTTAATGAGAATAACAAAAAACATACCAGTTTAAAACATTGACGGAGCGGGTGGTTTTTAAAAAACTCTCTTCACCGGTATGGAACTCTCACCACCGACAAACGTTGGGTAGGCAAAATTACATTCGGTACATTCGAATGTAGTTGTGCCTATATTAGTATATTTTAATATAAAATGCCTCATAACATTCTATACACGCGTGTCACGAAAATAATATCAAACTCTACTCCGACTTGTCTAGAATATTAATACACGAATTTTAATAATGTATCCATTAAACGTACAGTTTCAAACTGGGACAACGGATGATATGCCTACTTGCATAGCAATCCATGCTAAAATCAAAAGTGATTGCTACCTCTTCACAGCCAAACCGTTGAAACGATTTGCTGAAATTTGGTATGCAACTTCCCGATAGACAATATTTGGCGTGACGGAGTTGTGGGACACCATCTAGTATCATAAATTGGAAAATGTGTGTGTGTTCTTCTTTTTTATTTACACCCTAACGAAACACCTAATCGATTATTTGTCACAAGCTAAATTGAAAAAATGAACAGTTACATATATACAATAATGTTCCTACATTATTAGGTTGACAATAATAATATTTACTTTAATAGTTGTATAAAATTTAATTTTCCTGCTTTTTGGCTGTTTATTTTTACAGCGTGTAACAATATCTTTAGTTAATGCATTGACTTGCTTGAATGCA
This sequence comes from Cyclargus thomasi, assembly GCA_026546445.1. Taxonomy (NCBI): domain Eukaryota; kingdom Metazoa; phylum Arthropoda; class Insecta; order Lepidoptera; family Lycaenidae; genus Cyclargus; species Cyclargus thomasi. Next base: position 8,413 of record JAOTAV010084064.1, on the reverse strand, counting down.
GTCACACACGCACGCTCTCACACACACACACACACACACAAACGCACATTATTTTTATTAATTGTATTTAAATTGTTTTCTGTTCGCGAGGGGAGAGGTTTAAAATCCGAATATGTTGTCAAGGCCGTTGGCGCATGTAGGATACTTAAGTCATTTTTTTTAAATATCTATTGCTACTGTTAAAAAACGTTTTCGAGATTTATCAGTTTGCGGCAAGCAACTATTACCTTTCATAAAACTAACAAGATGGAGCTAGTTAGTTCGGAAATTCTTGAATACGATTACCGTATAATATAACGTATTATAGTAGGTTAACTTCACCATAATACATTTAACGCATCCGTAGTCAATTGTACAGAGCTCAGCTCTTGACTCGGAAGTTGTGGGTTTGATTCCCGCGTCGGAAACCTGATACTTCCAAATTTAGTGAGGACAATGCAAGCTGATCACCTGATTGTCTGACAATAAACATGGATCATCCATGGGTCGGATGGGCATGTAAAAAAGTCGGTCCTCCTGATCTCTTGCCAGTCGTGTCGGTCATCCGTCCCACTGCACTGGGTTATGAGGGTAGAGGAAGAGAGTGCTCTTGTGTACTGCGCAAGATTTCATTGAAACCGGCGTGGCAGTTATTATTAGCCATATCTTTGTTATAAAACCCGTTCAACACAAACACAAAATTGCTTGCATGTGATAATCACTTATTTATATTATTTTCTAATAAATCCAAAATCACTCTAGAGTGTTGTTGTTTTTAGTTCAGGTTGTCAAATAGAGAGCTGTATTACTGTAAATTATTTAAACTGTGATCACCGGGGAAAGATAAATATTTAAGTGACTTTTATTGGCAATACATTTACATAGTGCTGTCCTGCATCTAAAATTGTTTACTGAGTTCATATTACCCCGACTAACTATAGTTTTTTCAATTTAAACATGAAATCAAAATTAAAGGTATCCTTATATCTAAGTAATCGACTTATATATTATCTTTATGGCAAATTTAATAAAACCAGAGGTCGGAATTCAACCTAAAATATTAAAAATAATAAGTTTTATAGGAGCTATAATAAAACCAAAATTTATCACATACTTCAATTTGGCTTCAAGATCTCGAAACTAAGCCTATTAAACTATTTATAAAAAAAATCACTCACTTCAACCATAAACAAAAGAGTATTTCGTGTATGATTATCGTGGTACGTGAAAATATTCTACTGTGCGTGTTGTAGTGTGTGTAGCGTTTTATTTATTAAAAATATGCAAGATTTAATCACATTTTAAAATAATATTAGAATTCCACGCTTCTCTTCCATATCAACTATAACTGGGACAATTTTCATGCTTTTACATCTACACGTCTTTCGTAAAAAGGGATACAAAGTTTTCCGCTCGCATATTAATATATAGATATTATATCATATACAACATGTATGCAGTATGTATTTCTAATCTAACAAAATCAATACACAAAATCAGTAAAAGGTGTAAAAAGTAAATTTAAAGCGATTTTTCTACACAAATGACCTAATAGACTATTGTATAAAAAAAGATAACCCTTTTTCGGGTCGTGCCGTGAACCGTATTAAACTTTTCAACTCGAATTATTTCTTGAATTAATTTGACCCATAAACATTATTTTATGATTATTTTCCAACCGAAAAATGAGAAAAGTTGCCGCTTCCGTGGATTCTAATAACAAATCTGAGTATGTTATTTTAAGGCAATTTCGTGGTTCCTAGAAAAGCTATTTATTTTAGTATATATATATTACTTTTATGTAATTTTCTTTCCTACAAAATTATATAATATATGAATGTAATATTTAACTTCTGTTAGTTACTTAAAATATAAACTATTATAAAATAATTAGAACACTATAATAAAATGTATGTAAAGATATACTCGTATCTTTGTTGATTTGTAGAATGGGAAAGTTTGTTTGTCTGTCCTTTACACTCTACGAAAGCATTCAATCGGCTTTTGGCATAGACTTAGTTGACCTGGACAGAAGAGGTTCTGTCCAGGTCTGGAGTGCCGTATTGGGGTGTAATAAGAGTTATATGACAAGGTTTCAGCCTGCCTCGAATACCGCCGCGAGTAAAACTGATATAAAACAAAAAACACAATTCTTATGCTACATACGCGTAGGAGGATAAAGAAAAATAGTTTACCGTGACTGTCCCTTATATCAAGTTAATGTACTGAGAGATTATGGTACACAAACCACAGGGAAAATACAATATTATATTTAGTATGTTTCTTGTCTCCTCGTGTAAGGTTTTCTGGTATCTTTTTATATTATTTCTATAAAAGATACGATTAGTACATTAGTATATTGGTTGTAGAGTAAATGTATCATAGCGTTTGTTAGCCATCCATTAATCACTGTTCAAAATCTTATTATGTGGAGAAGAAAAAAAAATAAAAAAAATATTATCACACAAGTTGGTGCCCGCAACTTCGTTGTGGATATCACGCGGGAACCGTACATTTTTTTCGAGATATAAAGTATTCTATATGTTGCCGAAACGTAATAGATATTAACAAAAAAAGATTTATTAGAATCCGTCCGGTAGTTCCTGAGGTTAGTGCGTACAAACAGATAAGCAGACAATTTTTTTGTCGATATGAGTTCTATTATTGATATATACTACTATTGTAAAAATATTAAATATGCAGACACTACAATTTTACTCTTTTATTATATGTATAAATATTTTTTAAGTCTGGTATCTTATTATGTTATTTCTATACAAAATGCGACGTAAATTAGTAAATTGGTTGTAGAGTACAATAAATTATAGCGTTTGTTAGACATAATAATATAACAATAATATCCATGGACGCTTCACACCACGTTAATCTGGCCCCGTGCTAAGTACTCGAATGACTTGTAACGGGTACCAGACAACGGTAATATATTTAATACTTTTATACAATACACATATTTAAGATTTTTATTTATATAATACACATCCAAGACCCAGGAACATTGTAAAATTTTTGCTCCATCGGCGGGATTCGAAACCGCGACCCCCGGCGTGAGCTAACAAAGCGCTCAACCACTGCGCCATTAATAACTGTTTAAAATCTTAGTCTGTGAAGTAGGAAAAATATTCAAATATTATTATCACATAAGGCGAGTGATCTATCTATGGGCAGCCTTTAATTATACATCTGTTTCTTTTTTTTTCTACCATGGAAGGAAAACTGTATGCGTAGCCTAGTTCTTTCGTTTTTACTTCAGGCGACGCAGAATATAAATCATGGTTTTGTCGTAAAAAAACTATTTTCAATAGCACTTATACAATTTTTGTCAGAATCATAATCACTAACCCACGGGTTTGTATGCGTTGAAGTTATATGTATAATTTTTTTAAATTGACGGACCTACAACATTTGGTCGGAGTATTATGTATCGAATTTACATTTGTATATGTTTTGACGTGATTGACAGACAAACATCAAACTTACAATCTTTACCATTCATAGCTGTTGCCCGAAACTAAGCCCACGTGAAAATTATAAATTATCCCGTTTCTACAAAATTTTTGATTACAGCTCGGCTCCTATAGGTCACTGCATGATGTTATAATATAACCTTCCTTAATTAATAGACCAACCGACACCGACATAACAGACAGATTCGACCTGCAATCCCAACAAAAAGAAAGCGTATTCCCTCTTAAGTGGCCGGCAACGCACCTGCAACTTTTCTGATGTTGAAGTGTCTATGGGCGGCGGTAGTTGATTTTAATCAGGCAACCCCTTTTGCTCCTGTATTTTATAAAAAAAAAACCAGTCAGTAGTTCCTGAGATTATCGCGTTCAAACAAATAAACTCTTATTAGTTTTATAGATAATAGTCAACAATAAAACGGGCTTTGGCCCACCACACATTCCCACCACTGCATTTCCTGTATTGCCAGGATCGACAGCGGTATCCAACCACGAAAACCCTTTGATATGATCTCAGGGAGCCCGAGGGACGTGCTAAAGCTGTCTTGTGATTCGCAACGAAATTAATCAGAAGAAGATAGGAGGAGTAGGAAGTAGAAGAATAATAGTCAACAATAGTATAAGCTTAATTCGATTTTACCTTATACACGGTACTAGGTAAAATAAGCATAGCCCGTCCAAATTGTCTACTTAAGATTGTGCCGACGCACCGGAATGTACTCAATAGCTGACGGCCGATGATGTGGGTACGTGTCGAGTTTCCTGCGACCTTTTCAAGAATCAACCGAACCCTTTTGGACACTTCTAACGTCTAAGCTGAGGGCGTCATCATCAAAACACATTATTATTGCAAGCCAAATATTACTTGCGGCTTCGCCCGATGTGATTTGTTGTACGGCATGCGTGAAAGCATTCATTTGGAATGAAAAGTGAGGTTATCAGTCAAGCCGGCCGAAATGTGCCGAAGCAAGGGTCTCCAAAGGATGCTCTGAAATTTTCAGTGACGCAAACACAACTCCGTTGCGAGAAATTCGTTTATTTTTTTTCCGAGGAAGACTATATATAATTTAATACGGAGATATTTTAAGACTTTCCGGGACTTAAAATATCTCCGTATTAAATTACATCAAAATTATTTAGCGATTTGAGAGTAAAGTGATAACAGACAGACAGGCTTTCTTATTTATAATTATTATATTAATTATTTCTATATATATATAAAATAAAGTCGTGTTTATTTCCACACTTATAACTCGAGATCTGCTGAACCAATTTTCATGGTTTTTGATTTGTTGGATTTGTCTCCGCCCGGAATAGCAGAATGCATCTTAAAAATAAAAAATTGACGAATACTTAAAAATGTGTTATTTCCCCTACCTCTAGGAACTTCCTTAGCTTCGGAGCTGTCAATTTTTTTTGTCAAAATCTATAAGTAATGATTTCTTTCATAGAACTATTTAAAATTGATTGATTAAACTATTATGTGTATTTTTTTAATTATTTTTTGCAAAATAAAGTTAGTAAAGTTTTTATCTTAGCTGATGAAAATAAATTATTTTAAATATAAATGACCGATTTCTAAAGTGATTCATACACCGAGAGTGATTTAATCTTACTTGCTAGGATTTTACCATCTTAGTTACCCGCAGACTCACAAAAAACGGCGTGAAACGGACTTGTGCTGGGTTTCATCAGTGAGTGAGTGTATCGTTGGTCCAACTTCCCTATTTCCCTATCCCTAACCCCAATCCCCTCATGTCGGCAACGCACTTGTGACTCTTGGATGTTAAGTTTGAGTTGAGTTGAGACGAGTTTTTATGGGCGACGGCAGGTGCTTTCCATCAAAAATCAAATTACAGCAATTGTTATAGGTATCCAATAAAATATAGAAGTAGAGTTTTATATTTGTTCATAAAGTTATTATTATATTTATTTCAGTTCATGCTAAACGCATGAAATGGGTTTTGAGTTTTGAGTTAAGTTCGAGGGGTAAAAAATCGTTTGTGTTACTTTTTGCTTGAACTTGACTTTGACCCCCTATCGCGGGTATAGATTAGGCTAAATGGATAAAAAAATAATATGAAAATCTTTTATTTTGGCAGTGGGTGAATATGCTACAGCCATTTTAAAGTAATTACAAAAAAATGAATTATTTTTTTTTAATTAAACATACACAATTGTTGTTACAAAATCTTAGACCACAAAAGATAAAGCATTAAGTCACGTGCAACAAAAAATATCTAGGAAGCTTGGTTACAAAAAAGTGAGGCTTTGTTGTATGTGTTAACAAAAATTTGTCATTGGCTTGCTATTCTTTTAAATGTAGCATATTTTTAACACCCCTTGGTTTTAATCTGACAAATTCTATAACATTTTAATATTAAAAATAACTCGACCCACCCATAAAGAAATTCATGATGACCAAAGACATATTTAGGTGCTAAGCAAGCTTAATCTAAAGCGCACGAGTATGTTTGTAGCGAAATCACTTGGGCTCCCCTACTACAACTCAAGTTAGATTACTGCTTTAAACATTTTCCTACTTTGTAAGCCTTTGAAGATATTAATCTTCAATTAATTATCCTTGTAACGAATTTCTTAATACTATGTTTTCAATCCTTTTTATCCATAAATACAACCCACGTGCCAACGAAAATAGTTGAAAATAACATTATTATGTACCATCAGACGTCGATACATAGCCAAATTGCGGATCACTACTAACATGGAATTAACACATTGTAACCAATTGACGTAGGTACGCTAGGCCCTTTTTTAATTTCATCGATAGTACATTTAATTATATCTTAATATCTTATGCTATTATAAATTTAATATACAACAAACACCTAACAGTATAACATATATATGTATATATAGTAATAAATCATAGTATAAGTCCAAAATCGTGATGGACTGATACAACATAAGACTGATATAATTTAAGTAAACAAAATATATGGGTAAATAGCTCGTAGGCGACCCCATTTTTTAAAAAATAATTTTCCATTATTAAACATGTTATTTAGATTACGCAAGATCAGCCCGTACAGCAACCTCCAAACCTCGCGATCTAACCAAAATTAAATACTGAAATGCATAACAGTATATTTGTGTGTGTTGAGAGTTGATGTGTGTATATACGAATAATGTGTATATAATGTGAAATAACTTCGTAAATCAGATATCAACTTTGAGTTGTGTCTCATTCATCTCCATTCCTGTCCTGATACACTCGTCCAGGGCTACTCTCGGTAGTTCCTATCGACTCCCAAATCCAAACTAACCTCTCACTGTGGCCAAGACACCTAAAGCCTAACCACAGTCATCTGAGCCTGGGTGACTCACTGTAAGAAATCATTTCCATCCTTTGAATCCTTTTAACTGTCAGCATGCTACCTTAGGTCTCATGGTAGCAGGTTTCCTAGACATATTAAATATATTTATATATACATGAACCTATGGTTAGGGCTAAGGCTGTAGAGTGTTAGGGTTCTAGGTGTTAAGGATTCTAGTGCTAGGGTACAGCTACCCCCCATAGTAACGTAAAACCCTATCCTGGGCTTTACAAATAAAAAAAATGCTGGCTTTTGCCTGCAGCATCGCTCGCGTGAGTTCAAACAGCACGTACAATACGAATATTTTTGGGACATCGTGTTTTTTCAAGACCGAAATTTTTAAATCCATGAGAGCCCAAAAATCAATAAGAATATGAGTTTGTTTGTCCTTTCTTCATGATCTGACAAATCAACCAATTAACTTGATTATGTAATCCACAATAAAGTTGATTGGTTGCTCCGTTAGGTCATGAAGAAAGGTCAAACATTTAAGTTGAAAGTATGGAAAATAACATATAAGTTGCTTTTCGCCTGCGGAAATAATTCAAAATGTTCGTATTTTTGACAATTTTTGAATTCCACCTAAACAAAGCCGTAGGCAAATGCTAGTTTAGGTATGAAGGCACGTTGAGGATATTTCCTGGAATCTGATACGAAATGTACAAACAAGCGTTTGCAAACTCATGAATATATAAATATATAGAAAAGCTTTCATACTGATTGTGAGCTTTGTTCAATATTATATATTAAAGAAAATACTATATAACTAGCTATTGCACGCGACTACGTCCGGGTAAAACTTTAAACGTTAAACTTTATTAATTGTACTGTTTTTACCAAATTGCTTGTTTACTGGTCGGCTTTTATTGGTCGCAGCCATATTTTATAGAGCCTAGCTCGAACACAAAAATAATTTTTCAGTTCTGGCCAGTAGTTCCTTAGACTAGTTCGAACAAACAAACTCTTCAGCTTTATATGACTTTATATTTTTTGTTAGCCTGTACTATTTCACTGCTGGGCAAAGGCCTCCCCCAGGGTTTTGCATGTCTCGCGTTCCAACGAGACCGTTGGCCAGCTTGACTGGTATGCCACTAGTTCATCTCGCCATCTTCGTTCGTTCGTTTTTCGTCTTCTGATACCCATTCGGTCGACATGTGACCAGCCTAATCTTTAATTTGGCCAGTTTTGCTCCTTTGTAGCTAGACTAGTTGGTGCCCGCAACTTTGCTCCGCAAAAATTTCTATATCACGCGGGAAATGTACATTTTCCCGGGATAAAAAGTATATTATGTATTGCCCAGACCTAATAGCTACGAAACAAACAAAAATTTATTGAAATCCGTCAAGTGATCCGTCGTGAGATTAGCGCGTACAAACAGACAACATTTTTTTATCGATATGTGTTCTATTAGTTTTCCTAGTTGTGGCACATTGATTATTTTGTGAATAAATTAAATATACAGATACTCAAATTTTACTGTTTTATTATATGTATAGATTAATGACATAACGATTTATTTCATATTTATGAATTCTGCGAGTATAAACTTTTTGTACTTTTGTCTAAAGGCTCTATGTCTTAGCAGCTGCACTATCACTCTTTAAATATTATAGA
>JAOTAV010084042.1:0-12153 GCA_026546445.1 Cyclargus thomasi | reverse complement strand
AGAGGCAGTAGACCTGAGAGAATAAGTGCCGAGGTCAAGGATACCGTGCGGTATGACCTACAAATTTTTTGCGCGAAGCCCCTCTGTAGTGCATTCAGTTGTTTTTTAATATTCAGCTTTTCCGCAGCAGGTGCCCACGCAGATGCTGCGTACAGCACGATTGGTTCGACCACTGACACGTATATGGTTCTGATTATCTCCTTGTTTAGACCCCAGTTTATCCTCGCTGCACACGCTAGCTGTTTATAAATATCTGCTGCTTTCCTGCAGGTTTTGGATACGTGTGCACTGAATGTCATTTTGTTGTCTATTATTAGGCCCAAGAGTTTGATCTCATTTGCTAATTGGATCCTTACATCGGCCATGTAGATGATGGGGGTGTCGTATTTGCGTTTATTCGTTATAAGCATCGCGTTGGTTTTATGCGGAGCAAAACGGAGTTTGTTTTTCAGCCCCCATTCCGAAATAATAGCCAACACGCTGTTGGCTATTTGTTGGATTGTTTGGCCGTTGTTGCCTGAGATAATCAGAACCACGTCGTCTGCAAAGGCCTGTACATAAACACCTATATTTGACAGAGCTTGCAGCAACGGGTCAAGTATAAGATTCCAGAATGTTGGGCCCGCTATTGATCCCTGCACGCAACCCTTCGTGGTTTGCCTTTCGCTTAAATATATTAGTCGCTTCCATTTCATCCAACAATTGATAACAGATCAGAAATTGTTTTGTACAATAATATTTGGATTTTGGAGTTTCTTCTTCTATATAGATCATTCTAAGAATCATATATATAGGCAAATGATCACAGATCTGAGATTCAGATAATTCTTTGTGTAGTTTGAAAATATACACAAAAGATTCTGATCTGTAAGTATCGAGATTCCAATAATTATGAATGCTAAGTTACTAAGAATTTTTTTTCCTATTAACCCTTCCGTATCGCTGAATTTGATCAACTCCATAGTATCGACGGCAGTAAAGTAAATACATTTTTTATGCTTATTACTTTATTTCTGCTGCCCTATGCACCTACGACTGCGTTCTGCGGACTTCCTACCAGGCTAGGACGCGCCGGCCCCCTTTGGGTGCAGCCGCCAGCCTAGGACGCGGCCACACCTAGATCATGCCCTATAACGACTCTTTATAAACTCAAGCCTGATGAACCGGATGAAAGCTTATACGGTATACTTACACAATTTCTCTGGATGTTCATCTGACGACAGTAACAGAGGTTCGTCAGCAGGCGAGACAGACTGACGACGGAGCGGCGCATCCGATCCTGGACTGTCTTCATCTTCACTGTATAACATACTTAACTGAAATACAGAAAAGATTTTTTAATATGAATTACCATTTGCCCGTCGCTTCGTCGTGTGAAGTCCTTTGGGAACATAATGTCCTTTAGAAACATAACGTCCAATCATAAACCAAAAGTAGCCCATAATACTCTTCATCCTTTAAAGTTTAAGCTTAGTCTCTAAAAAATTCAATCCACTTTGTTCCTTCGTTTAGGTGTGTAGAAAAACTAACAACACACTTCCTTTTAATCTAACTAACAACACACTTCGTTTGAATTATCCGTCTGATACTTATTTACGCGTTAGCCGCTTAACTACTGTAATGATACTATTTCGCATAAAGTTTCTTGAATTGTCAAAAAAGGATGTTTTATATCTTACCTTCAGTAGAAACTAAGGGTTTCCGCATATTCTACTAAACTAATAATAATAATAGACATTTATTTGACATATCAGACATCTAGACAAACCAGCAACGGAGCTGTAGCGGGCAATTAATCTATACATATAGTGAAACAGTAAAATTGGCGGCTCTGCACATTAAGTATTTTTACAAAATTATCAATGTTTGGTAGCTACGGAACAGTAATAGAACACAAATCGACAGAAAAAATGTTTTCTGTTTATCTGTTTGTTCGCGCTAATCTCCGGAACTACAGGACGGATTCGAATAATTCTTTTTTTTAATAGTTATTAGGTCTGAGCAACATACGACGAGAAAATATACAAATCCCGCGTGATATACAAATTTTCACGCAACGAATTTGCGGGCGCCAACTGGTCAAACCGCCAACAACAAAAGACAGCTTTTTATGATAATATATACAAAATAAAGTACATACCTTAGTTATCTTCGATAGTGTCACCTAGACAATTTGACACTGATGACAGCTACTACACTAAGAACTACACGAACAACTGAACAGCCGATCTCGGAAGACACGTCCACCGGCGATGTCGTCTAGTCACCCTCTTTTCCAGTTATTCAAAGTTAATTTGAATAAATTACAATCTTCCTTAAAAACAGCCTACTAATTTATACAACAACACCACAGTACAATGTAAGACGCATTATAATTGTTTCTTGTGGTGTCAAAAGACGTATGAGACGTCGCTATGTTCAAGAAGTCAAGGATGACAAAGATCTGCTATTAATGAGGTCCTGGCATGTGCTACATGGTATTTTTATCGATATCAAGTTTATAATGAGTATGAAAATGTATGCAAGGATCTGCGTTCTAAATACGGCATGTATGATAGTAACCCGCCAACTCTCTCTCGATTAAAGTCATCAATGTTCATTAACCCGAAGGCCTCTATTATGGTTTTAATAAAGTTTCTTAAAATGAGGACCGGACAAAATTGTCCAAGGACCAATAACGATTTGACATATATCATTAGAAAGGTATTTAATTATACTACACTAGCTTCCGCCCGCCACTCCGTCCGCGTGGATGGTTTATTTCTACGTTTTGAATAACTCTGACAATGGCATCTTATAAATATCTATTGGACCCAAATACGTCGTTCGAGCCAAATTTTTTCTTTTTTTACTTTCGGCACTACAGGTTACGGCGCTGAATCCACTGCGGATAATGCAACGTGTGTTCGCGGTTCTATAGAACAACGTCTGTGGATAAAACTTAAAAGTAAGATTTTTTCTACGTATATTCCTAGAATAAAAAGTATCTCATTTTATGCCCAGGATAATAAGGTGTAATTATACCAAGTTTCATCGAAATCGAACCGTTAGTTTTCACTTGATGCCTGAACATACAGACAGACAGACAAAATTTTTTTATGACATATTTGGGTTTGGTGTCGATCCATTAGCACCCCCTGCTATTAATTTTTTCAACATTTTCAATGTACAGAATTGACCCTTCTACGGAGTTTATATCACATCACTGTGTGACAAAACTTATGGCTCTATAAAAATATTATTTTAAAAGACAATTTCACAAAAAAATTATGTCCAGGTGCTGACAAATACTTTTTTATCTGTAACTAAACTATCCATAAGTTATCTGTATGTAATTCAAATTAAGAGGAAAGATTTGTATTATCGTGTTAACAAAGATTTATGTTTTTAAGAATTAACTCAAAAGGTGCCGATCCCATTTTAAAAACTACTCATTATAAAATTGCTTTCCTCATTACGGGAGTAGTAGTGACAATAGTTATGTATTTCACATTACCAGCAACAACAATGTTTCGACGAATGACGTAGATGACATTTTAACGGGACTTTATTAAAAGACAAAACTTATAATTTGTACAAAAACACCCTTTATTATTGTTACACAAAAATCTAAAATTATCTTAATTCTAATAATTATAATAATCGTAATTGTAAATTCATTAATTAAATAATAAATTAATTAAAAATATGATTACATAAAGTTTATAGTACTTTCATAAGTAAAATTACGAAGTGTGAGCAGAGTTTTCACTATTAACACTGTAAACAAAATATTAATATCTATGAAGGAAGTCGTGTAAACTCTGACACCAGACTATTTTAAATACTAAAATGTAATAAATCTAGGTATAAATATTCTAAATTGAAATAAAATTAAACATTTAAGTTAAAAATTTTTATCTGCATTGTGTCACAATCACAGTCAAGTGTGATATACGTAGTTTAGTTTATTTTCTCCTTATTTATAGTTTTTGAAGTGAATTTAATATTGTTTGCATAGCCACATGAGTTATCTCACATGATAATAGTATCACATTATTATATTAATATTATATCTCATTAATTGTAATTCATAAAGCAAATCCAGGTTATAAAGATAGTGAAATAATCCATAGGATAATAACCTACAGGATAAGTCGATGTTTATCTAGTAGGTAATCTACAACATACGAATACCATGTGATATAAATTGAAATAATAAAATGCTTAAGAAGTTGATGATGATAGTTTTTCAACGAGCATTATTGACTTTTTAATTACTATTAACTTCTTGAACGCAGTTCGCTTGAATGGAATTCGAAAATCACGTAAAAGCCACGTACTGGCGCTGTTGTAGTGTATAATGTGTATCAGAGAGGGCGCTGTATGTGTTAAATGATTTTCCGTATTTTCCTGCTTTTTATTAAATTTTTTCCAAAATTTTATTTGCTTTTAACCTCACGGAGCCTAAAGCCTTTCTAACAAATATAAAACCGGGAAATCGGTTTGTAAGCAGCGTATAGCGTCAGGAAGGAAAACTCGACCTGTTTTTATATAACAGCCTTTGCCCGCGGCTTTGCTCGCGTGAAGTTAAAAAATTTATAAAGATACATTTTTTTAAGAAAGTAATCTGTTTTCCAAGATCAAAAGTAGCCTGTTACTCTCCATACTTCCAACTAACTTTAAGTCAAAAATCAAGTCAATTGGTTGCGTCGTTAGAGCATGAAGGAAGGACAAACAAACAAACACACCTTCCCATTTACAATATTAGTAAGGATGATATTATATTGCTATTATAATATTTCTATCCACCGTGGTATACAAAAGCAATATTATGTATCAAAATATATGTATGTAGTATGTACACAATCACAACCTTATTCTCATCTCAATATCTATTATATACGTTATTATATACATTAGGTACGACTTTGCAGTTTTGATCCAAGACGCTAATTTCCTTTTCTTATATCTCAGTGTCAACTTTCCGCAGCTGGCGAGGGGCTAAAAATTATTTTGATTCTTGCATGAATTCCGCAATCAAAGCAACTTTTGCCTGCTGAATTATCTCAATTTTGTCTGCTTGTTAGCTGGCCAGTGTTTTTCTTCTGCATTCACATAACCTTCCTCATTAAAAGCTACCGTTGCATAATCTAACAAATGATCATTCAATTTACAATCTGGAGGTAGCCTGCTTGTTGGTGACGGGTGAGGCGAGTTTCTCTGCATCGGCGATGGTGTCAGGTAGTTTTGCGTTGAGGGTCTCCGGAGTTCGGGTCATCAGCGCGCCCGCCACCAGCGCCGTGCAACCGAACAGTACAGACGGCAACCACTCCACATACATCGCCTGGAAATAGACATAAAAGACCTAATGAAATAAATTGTTGACAGCTCTATCGGACGACATCTTACTCGACATTAGGACCCGACCGTGCGCGGAAGGGGGGAGGATCGACCCTCTCAGGCAAAATTTATAATAACTCAGAGCTACTCTATCGAGATAAATACTCTTTCGTCGTTAGTTTTTGCTGCGCGCGCGCACACTTCAGAGTGTGTGGCCGGAGTCGGACCCCTAGTACAAATCCAAAAATAATTTTCCCATTTTCTCCAAAATCCGGTCTTTACGTAGACGCGACGTAGGGGGGGTCTTTTGAACCCTTTCGTCTTTATCGAACGACTGCTACACGGCAGTCACTTTACCGATGAAGCTAAAACGGTCCTCTAAAAAAAATTGTTGACGTGATACTTGTTTGTTGATACTGCTAATTACAGGAACCGAATATATTAATATATTATGATATACGATGAAGAATTTATTGCTTGTAGTGCCGACTATCGTTGTATAGGCAACGAAGTCTATGGTGCCAAGCTGCTCAATAAATTTACACAGAGATAAATGAATCAAAGAGAGCCTTAGATATTAAGAATTTTGATGATGATTGAAAAAAATGAAATAGGACAATAAATAAATAAATATAAAGGTTTATTTAAACATAACAAAACATACCTTCTACATTACAAAAACAATATAAAAACCAAAAAAAATGTGTTTGCCAATGACCATTTACGTGACAGAATATATACAATAAAAAAACAAAAAAAAAACTAGGTACCAAATTGAAAGAAAATAGTAAAGTAATTTTGAATGTAGTTAAAAATACTACAAGACGAATTTTAATAGTTTTCCCTATTTTTATATCAAACTTTAAGGATTATTGGAACAGGAATTCATAAAAGGTCAGAAATAAGAAAGTTATGACAGCTTATTTATTGCTTACCAAGAGTGGCATCTGCGGCGCGATGATAGAGCCGACTCGGCCGAGCATGGAGCAGCAGGCGAGCAGCGAGTGGCGAGCCCGCGTCGGGAACAGCTCGGCCGTGTACATGTAGATACCACTGAACGCCTGCGTGATCGCTATCTTCCCTATCAGGTACAACATTGTCGCCAGCCACCACATATCTGGTAACAGAGGGCAAAGAAGCCTGGTAGAATAGAAGAAGGGAGTCATTTTGTAGATAGAAGTAGAATAGCTCATGTATACCTTGCGGCTTCAGATACCCAAATTAAATAGGGTACTAAGGTAGATAAAGCTGAAGTGTTTATTTAAATGGTAGAATTGTAATATAAATTGACCGTTATTGCCTTCATAAAATTTGTCAGCAATCAAAGAGACAAGTCAAGATCATTACTCACTGTCAGGCACAAAGCTGATGGTGATGCACGACAGTCCGCATACTACAAACGCAATAAGCAGCGTCCGCTTACGGCCGATGCGATCTAGCACGATCGCGTTGTTGACCACCGCGATGATCTCCACGCTGACCACCAGGATGTAGTTCGTGTACTTGTCCCCGGCCAGGGACACGGAGTTGATGGCCAGGCCGTAAAACACGAAGGTGCAAGTGATCCACCACCACGAGCAAATCGCCAGCCTCTTCAGAATGATCGGGGATCGGAACACCTGTGTCCATAGGCCCTCCTCGACGACTTTATCCTCCTTCGTCACAACCGCGTCCGCTACGGACAGTTTCTTCAAAGTCTGCTCGGATAGTGTCACTTTGTTCATTTTCGCGGCCCTCGTCACGATCTCTAGGGCCTCCTCTCGTCTACCTTTCGATAGCAGCCACCGGATGCTCTCGGGAAGGAGATAGATGTACGTGATGAAGAGTATGGACGGCGGGTAGACGACGAGAATGAAGGTCCTCCAGTAACGGAAAGTCCGAGCGAGCAGCGCGAAACTTATGCCGCCCATCACCAGCACGATGCCCAGGAAGGCGGTTGTGAGCACTCGCTTGTCTTGACCGAGAAGTTCCACCGCTGAAAATTATTGAAATGAAATATATCAAGCACTAAATGTTCTAACGTTACTTTCAAATATAAAAGATATTATCACCTATATAATGAACAAATTCTTAAAATTTAAGCAACTCACTGATGATGTAAGCGGCCGGGAAGGCGCTGGCGCCGGCGAGTGTCTCTAGGAACTCTATGATGATGTACATCTCGTAGGAGACGGAGAACGCCTTCAGCGTGCCGATAGCTCCCACCAGCGTGCAGCTGATCACCAGCGCGCTCTTGCGGCCCCAACTGTAAAATGAAACAATTAAGAAAGTTGAAACAGAGCCAGATTGCCGATATAAGTAAGTTGGTCGCGTCGAACGCAGCCGGTAAGTCACGACTTACATTTTCCAAGCATATTATGTGGGTTCGTTATGTGGCTCTATTTCAATTTCCACCATGGTATAATTTTTGCCGCACTTAGAGACGTATAATATTATTTTATTAACCTAAACTACATTGATAATGTTATTTTTTTTATTGAAATTTAACCATCGTTACTGAATTACATCTCTGACTGTAGCAGTAAGCTACGATTACATTATATCACAAACAAAAAAGCTGTGTAAAGTTGTTAGTACTAAAAGAGTAGGGAATCGGTTTCTAACAATTTATTGACGCCATCCTCACCGGTCTGATACATATCCGAGTATCGGCAGCGACACCAGCATACCGAAGTTGTGTATCGTCCCCACCAGAGTGCGCTTCCAATCCTGACACGCCAGGTTGAACTGGAATAGAAAATAAAATACTATTACAAAGGAGGAAAACTACCAGGATTACAATTCTAAAATTTACCACACAAATACACGCAAAAATGCACTTATAAAGTTGCTAGTAGATTTAACCAGGAATCGAATAATAGTTGTAGTTACGAATAAATTTAATTACCCAATTTATAAAGTTTTTAACATTAGCTTATCTAAGCAACTAACTTATCGATTGTTAACTGAAGGTAATAGAATGCTCTTACCGTTCCATCTCGTTTACTTAGGAACTAGAGATAGTATTTATGTTTAATTTCGCCCCTATCAGCTTTTGGATACTAGATACTCAAACGCAAAATTTAACCGTACCAGTTTTTCTGTTGATATCTTTCAAGAGCCGTATAACACCATGTAATGACCATATAATAGCTGTACCAGATCTCTGACGTTATCTGTAATAGGTAGATGAACAACACGACGCTTAAGCGGTGCAACAAGCCGAGACAAAGATAATTAATAGTAACAATAACTCATTGCGTTAATTAACTTTAACTGTTGGACAGTTTTGTAAACGAACTTTATTCTAAGTTGTAACGATGTCTGAACTATATCTAATACGTGTACTTTCTTTTTTTTTCCTTTTGCATAGAATTGCTATCGTTCTCATGAAGTAAAACTTTGTAAGGACATATCGCCAGCAGTATATCCGAGCTATTATAATATTTCGGACATTGGCGATATTTCATTACAAGCCGTGAAGAAAATAGTGTTTTCTCTTTCCAAAAGCTTCAACGTCCTTTTCAGGGTTCCGTACCCTAAGGGTAAAAACAGGACCCTACTACTAAGACTTAGATGTCTGTTAATCTGTCAGACTGTCCGTCGGTCTGTCTGTCAATCTGTCTGTCTGTCTGTCTCCAGGCTCTCAGTTACGGTACTAGCTAGAGAGTTGAAACTTTCAACGAATATAAATTTCTGTTGCCGCTATTACAGCACCCAATAAAAACAAAATAAATTAAATATTTAAGAGTGGCTGTAATTCAACAAATATTTTCTTACGCGACTTTCATTGGAACGGATTCGACGCGCTTTTCATTGAAACGTGGCCTAGCTGTTAAGAGGGTGATAAAAGCAAAATTGACTATTGCATAATTCCGTTTTATACTTGATAATAAGCTACGAATCATTTCATTCTTTAAACATAGATACTACATTATATTTGTGAGTTTCTGTAGTAGCGAAAACACGATAACTTAAAATTTTCTCGATAAAAAAAGCACAAAAATGCCTCTTATTTTCACGCATATTTCTTCGTTTCGCGAAACGGCGCATTCGACGAACTCAGTATTTTAACACACGATACAAAATTCTGTTACCGAGTTTCTGGAGAAGCGTTTTTTTTATTTGTATATTTATTGAGTACTTAAGAAAAACTGTTTTCACGGCGATTCCGCGTCGTTCTGTTTCACCTGGCATATGCATGACGGTTGTAAGTGTGAAGAGAGGAAGACGATGTTTTATTTTTTGCTTTATTGTAAGACGCTTGTACAAGGCACCGGTCTCCTAGGAGGCGAGGGTTCTCTATCTTACCTAGACAAATTAGTAAAACTGTTTTTATCCTACTTTTGTTTTAAACTTTTTTATAATTCAACTTTGTTATGAATTTTTTATTTTTTATAAATTTCAAACTCGCACCTGCCGGTGTCGACTATTCTGATGTTGCGAGTGTCTATGAGCATTGTTTTTCAGGTGACTCGTTAGCTCACTCGCTTCCTTATTTAGTAGAGAAAACCGTCAAATAGCGAACAGTCAGTAAACGAAATTATAAAAAACGAAAACATTCCAAATCATACAATCGCGTAAAATACCCATCTTATACTTCTTAGCCTGTAATAATTTAACAGAACGGAAATACTCAATTGTATGTCATTATTGTAACAAGTAGCCTACGAATATAATGTTATACTTTTTTAGGTAATTAACATTTAGTCCGTCGTTAGACGAGCGAATTGACAACAATTTTGTTTAATTACATAGATTTGATTCATGGATAAATTACGTTGAAGTCGAACTCGATGACTTTAATAACTAATAAACTATTAATATAGCAAGAAATCATTTAAAATGAGGATTCTGTCTGAATGTACTGCTACTGTACTGCATTGCTAACTGAAAAGCCAACTTTACTAATATAAGTCCAACACATAGAGCCAGCCTGTAGAGACTTCTTTAGCTATGAGTTAGAAGCGACATTCGTACTCCACACGATGGCCCAATTTACTCAATGCGCCAGCTGCATTTACCCCAAGCGGTCATAAGGCATTGTACGATGTTAAAAAGTCATATAATAAAACCTACTACACCGGCTTAGGTCACGGTGTCTGGTTTCATTGAAACATTGAAACGGAGTTTTTTAGCGCCCAAATGTAATGACCGATACGACTGGCGAGATTTCAGCCGAAGTCGGTAGTTTTTACATGTCCATCCGACGCTTGGATCATCTTGTCATACAATCAAGTGATGAGCCTGCATTTCAAAGGTCAGATGGTGACCTAAGTGACCTGGTACAGGTGAGGATGGTGGACGGGTCGCCTGGCAGCTGGGTCGAGGTCACACGATCATCATGTCGCGAGGCGAGACATCTCAGACATCATTATACACATTATTTAGTAAGCACGTTGGTAGCTTAAGCCGGGGGTCGCGGATTAGATTCCCGCCGACGGAGCAAAAAGGTTTTCAATGCTCCTGGAACTTGGATGTATATTAAATATGTGTATCATATGATAGAAATCTTAAAAATGTGTATAGTACAAAAGTATTAAATATATTTCCGTTGCCTGGTACTTCTAACACAAGTCCCTCAGGTACTTCCCGCGGGACCAGATTGACGTGGTGTAAAGCGTCTATAGATAATTTTTTTTTTTAAATTAAAACCGACTTCCAAAGGAAAAAACTAAAATAGTAAAAAAGAAACTAAAAAGTATTAAATAAAATTTTAAAATAGTGCCTGTCTCAGAATTCGGTAAGGCATTAGCCTATTTCCGTACACAATCTTCATTATGTTACCAGCTAACATGTCATTGTTTGTCTAAATTTAAATTTTTGTCTCAATATATATAATTATATATGTGTGTGTGTGTATAGATCCTACCTCTCAGGCGTTATTCCGACAAAACAATGTTTTTGCGAATTTTGAATTAGATCACAACACGGAATCGCGTACCCAATACCCCTACTAACTTTAACTACCCTTTTTTACCTCCTTAGGGGACGAATATCGAAAAATTCCTTTTTTCACCTTTGTCATACATTTCTTGTTTCTACGATCAGGGGGTTATACGTCGATTCCTAAACTATATGTACTTAATGCAGTTTAGGACGAAGGATTTGATGTCATGATATAGACACGATGACATACATATTATTATATTTAATCAAGATATTAACGTTATGTATTTATATAAAGTGAAGCCGGGTAAAGTCTAAGGAAGTTGTTGACAGCGAGATAGAGGTGAGACTACAACAATACTGTACTGTATAGTCACGGATAGTCGCGTGCCGGGGTTATATTTATTTTATTGACTAATCAAATGTTGGTAATAATATTATAATGTTTTTTTTCATTGTTTTTTTTCCTATTCGATGACAACGTACTTGCTGTAGAATACTACAGGGTGTAACAAAAATATGTGATAATACTTTAGGGTGTATGTGTTCCTTATTAAAAGTTCACTATGAAAGTGGCGGTGCTGAAAGCGAACAAATTTTTTTGTGATTTACGAGTATATGGGGAAACTCTTGTTACTGGCGCGCTTGTCCATACAAATCACAAAAAAATTTTTAGCTTTCAGCACCGCTACTTTCACAATGAACTCTATATGGGATACACATATAAACCCTAAATTACTATCCCTTCCTACACTACACCCTGTATAGTGGTTAATTTACTAAATATTTAACTGAAAATGAAACCGAAAATTTGAAGTACGGAAACTTTACTCAAATCTTCAAGCAATATTATAATAAAATATTGTATATCTGCTCGATAGTTTGCAGCAATTTGGTTTCACCACTTTAGTAACGACGTATGCGCTGGGTGCAATATAGGTGCGCCACGTGGGCTCGGTGGCA
>JAOTAV010084031.1:0-37046 GCA_026546445.1 Cyclargus thomasi | reverse complement strand
TGAACTTTGTATGCAGCTTATGGAATTTGACGTCACAATTAATATCGGATCTCTCTTTCTGACTACTTTAAAGGCTTATAACTTTGTTGTTTACAATTTTATCAAAAAACTGATTGGACTACAATGCGTTTATTTATTCGATTAGCATATTCCGTCATATAACGGGGTACTGCGCTTTTCTGATGTTGCAAATGTCCATGGGTGACGGCAGTTGCTTTCCCTCAGGAATCAAGTGGTCTGCTTGCTTTCTCCCTAAATTCATTAATTCAATCAATTAAAAATCTCCTGCCCCTCGGTAAATAGTAGGATACGATAAGGGCAAAACTTGGGCGCTACGAATAGTAAATCATTCTTCTGAGTAAATTTGTAACACCAACCCCAAAAACATCGTTCGACCAGCCCTGCAGTTACGCAGGAATAGTTTTATGATGCCTAAGTATGTGCGTAGCAGTGGGGATGACAAGACATGATTATGGCGAGAGAGCAGTCATCAGACACAGGACCGTCTTGTTATGTCAATCCGACGCACGCATGATTGATCATCGTACACGTAAAAAAATCAGGTGACCAACCTGCATTACCCTAACCCCATTTGAAAATAACATACAATACCTCCGAGTTGAGAGCCTACACGCTACAAAGATCCAAGAATATTACCTGGCATATCAATAGCGACATAGTGGTAGTCTGGTGGCAGCGACCTCACCAGGGGTATGAAGGTTGCGGCGCTGTCCATGTACCCGTGCACCAGCAGCACTGCCGGCTTGTGTTGTGAACCCCATGACACACCTGACAATCAGTGCCGGGCTTATATTTTTTGTGAGAGTACATCACTTTATTTCTGCCACATGTATATATACCCCAATTACGAAATCTGCCACCTTCCTAGGATGCTGCCGCCCTCCCTACGCCGATGTCGCCCTAGGCATATACGGCCTATTTTTAAATTCAGGATTGCTGATAATAATGCATGTCTTGTGTTTCCTACACACTGTTGGACAAAGGCCTCCCGTGGCAAACCTGGCTGGTGCTTGCAGCTCGTACAAGCAGTCATCTTATAAGCCGACATCGGCAACGGCATCCTCAGGTGCATATTATACTGAGTTCTACACCAGCGGTCGAGCTGCTTGCGGGCTACGTGATTCGCTCAATCCCAATAAATTTGCAGCCTTAACTCCTACGTCCTATATTTTCGTTAGGATATAATGTATCCTAATTATTATGAATGTGCAAGTTCTCCTCGCCTCACAAGCCTCTTCAAACTTATACAGGTGAACCGATTTAAATGGTATGGGAATAGATTAGGTTAGGCTTTTGTACTTGTTTTTTGGACCGATAAAATGCCACTTTACGATCTAGGCAATATGTTTCATTTTGTTGGCACAAAATGAAACCTATAGCCTAAGTCATAAAGAGGCATTTTGGTCTAGCTCCCATGTCGCCGTTGCTCTGTACCTATGTAGTGGAATAGAGCGAAATGAAACTTAAAGTCTAAGTCATAAAGCGGCATTTTACCGAAATAATCTCGTTGACGGTGACGGCGTGCGGTGGATAAACGGCGTAAATATTAGTTACTAATTATGTGTACCTAGTGTATAATAGGTACCAAGTTTTAACAAAAAACGGTCCTCGAAGCTAAAGCAAAATAACCTAAAAATGTAATATAAATTTAAATTATGAATTAAAAAAACTTATAAAGCTACAGGTACTTACAGGCAATTTTTCCCCAAGGTGCTTTAACGGAGAAATCCATTTTTAAATTCCAATACAAATTTTAAGTGTTTTTTTCTAAAAGAACATAATTATATAAGAAAACGAACAATAATAAAATATAAAGTAATCGTCTTCTGTTATCGAAAAGATATTGCTGTTATCACTGATGTAATTGTATTTGGTACAGATTTTAAACCGCATTAGTTCTAGAGAAGAAAATAATTACATTTTCGCTGGAAAAAATATATTTTTATGCCACAAAAGAACAATAGTCAATCATCAAGTCAGTATTTGCTTGTCGTGAATGCACTCATAATAAGTGTTCATGAAATGATATAATAATATTTCTTTAGGTACAAATAATCTACAAAGTCATAAAAATAATAATAAGTCACGAAATCTATTTAAAAGTAGCTATTAAATTCATAGCTACTTTTAATAATAAACGAAGTTGTCAATAGAGAATGTCGATTCTACAAAGAAACGAAAAGTTCAGGGTCTTTGCTATAAGCCCACTGAAACGTAACGATGGAGTGCAGAGACAGGTCTGGTAAAGTTACCAGTCCTCGACCCAACAGGGCGGGTCCCAACGGAATAGGCAAAAAGTCCTCAGCCCAAGAAACCGCGAGCTCAAAAACATGCCACAACAAAACATAACAACACCGTGCGTTCTAGCGTGACATCCAAATTTTCATGGTCAGAAATTGGGATTGTATGCGGGTGGACTAAGGCATTAATAAACAAAACAAAAGCTTTGATCTCGTATAATTATAAGTCTTATCTTCTAAGTAATTAAATAATATTATTGAGCCTAAATCGTTCCTCGTATGCCTTAACTTGGTGCTTGTACTGGAGTCTCGGTGCAGCTCATTGTGTAAGTAACCTCGCACCAACAAGCTATTGAGGTACAGTCTGGGCTGGGATTTTGTGTCGTCTGTACTCGCGGATACTCCAGAAGATCTGAATTTAATAAATGACCTTCCGTGGTAAAAGAAAAGTTCATTCGACACGACAAAAATTGTCCAAATACAGAACTCCGAAAACATCAAGGACATTTAACAAGTTTTTTCATAGGACATAAGTTGTTCTGCGTAATTAATTGTTATATATCCACTGTCGATGAAAAATAGGTATTACGAACGAAAAAATATGTATGAATTCGCACGAAGAAATACCGTGCGTCGAATATTCGCATTGCGGACACTGGACGGGGACTAAATGTAACATCGATTTTTTCCAGTTTCCGGTCTATTTTCTCCGGTTCTCCTTAAAAAAATAATATGTATGATACATGCCGGTGGTCTGTTGGTCTGACCTTTAGTTCGGTCTCGAGCAGAACACCTTGGTGCACAAAGTGCTTCCGGTGCACAAAGACTCAGGAACACTGCATTTTATTGAGTTTTAATTTTAATATTTTCTACTGAAGATAGATTAATAACTATTTACTTCTGTACCACCTTACTTTGCTGTTTGCATTTCAACACCTCCTTCTTCAAGTACGTTAGATACCTCAAGAACATCGGCTCGCGGACCACTTGAGATGGTTCCAGGGACCACTAGTGGTCCGCGGACCATCGGTTAAGAACCATGCTCTAAAGTCTACGGCCGGTACTCTACCTTTTTTTTAACGCGGGAGAATTAGAACAATATTATAATTTAGCGGCTTAGCACGTCGACCGAAGAATAGACAAAATGTCAGATAGTTGGGATAAACTGTCAGCAGGGCTAGCACAGCGTCAGTAGATACGAAAGTATAGACAAACTGACAGTGACAGATTTCCTTTGTTCATCCGACACTTTGTCTATCTTGCTGTAGAAGGAAACAATTTCTAGGTCTCTAGCATTTTTATTCTTAGGTCGTATATCATACTTGCGGCCTTAGCAGGTCGCCAGTATGGGTTGGAGATTGTTCACGCTGAAGCACCCAGGAGCACTGACAACTGATAAATTCGACTCCAAGGAGATAAAGTTGTTGAAAGTTAATTTGTATGAAAATATTTTTTATAAATGTTATATGTATTGACAAGTTTGTATGAAAATACTTTATATAAAGCTGATCTAGTGAATATACCTGACACAGTGCTGTCTATATCTACACAGCCAGTCATCAAAGTCGGTCAGTATGTCCTGGAGTCCGCATATGCTCTTCTCTGAAAAGTCTTTATCTGAAAAGTTATAACGAGAAATATTAATAAACCGGACAGGTATGAGTTGGAATTGAGGAAATGTTGCAAGAACCAGGTAACAATTTTACAACATGAGAATAATTACTCCAATTACGCAAGATACGGCATGTGTTAGTAAACCGCTTCTTCCACTCATGCTTTGGTTGGACAAGTTTAACGTAAAAAAAAATTGTTATGTTATTTGAGTTCCCTAGATTTCCTGAAATATTTAAGGCTGTTTTTTCTGTACTTATGTATCTTAAGTCTTAAGTATCTTAACTGTACTTTAAACGATAAAATATATATTTATTAGCTTCCCGACAATAGAGCGTGTCAAGCTTTAAAAAAAAAGCAAAAAGGAACTAACTGCCAGCGCCATTAATGGCTTTTATTCAATGATTATAAAGGGATTAAATTGAGGAAATTCCTACACTCAGTCCTTCTCGGGGAAGACGCGAAATCTACAATCACTTTTGATATATTTATTTGTTTAAAATTATGACGCCTATATATACGTATAAATCATAGCTGATATTGATGTATGCTGACGAACAGACAGACAAGATGGCATTTGGTTTCAGGTATGGTGTATTTATTTATTTATTTACCCTAGGGCCAAAAAGTGCTATACCCCGGGGTGGCCTAGGGGTGATCTAGAGGCGTCCAGGCAGCTCCTAGAGCTATGGACAGCTACAGGAGCCCAATCTTAAATTACGCCCCTGGTTTAAGTACGAAATCTTAAAGAAGCAAGAAAATTAATATAATTATAGATTGAGAATTGAGAAAGTACCTCCTTTTTGAAAATCGTTTTTGGAATTTTATTTAAAAAAAAGTTCGATGTTTATTTGCGATCTTTAATTTGCAAACGTCACTACCAATTTGATATGTAATTCCAAGGTGTAAGGTTTACATTCATACGTAAATATTTTGGTATTCGTGCATCAGCTGATTAGTACAATTGGTAATGTTTTGTTTATGGTGTTTGTTTGTTACTGACCAACGACTGAGGTTATTACACTTTGTATCTTATCAAATTGTATAATAAATAATAACACTACGATTTAATATAATTCCAAGTTCCAACGCATTGAAAATAAGTAAATTATATATGAGGAGAAAATATGGTATTGATGTAATTGCCAAAAGCAGGATTTTAAAGATTTTTTCGACGCGTTTTTGGAAGTTATTAGTTAGGTTTACATACTTAATTAAACATTTTATAACTAGCAATACATTACAATAATTAAGATTCGTTACATTAAAACACTGAAAAACAACATGTTTTTACCTACAATTACTTGCAATTTTCCAAACTTAACAAAATAATTACATCATAAAATTACGTTGCACTACGTTAATTATGTGTTTTTTAAATAAAACTTATTTTATTACAGCAAAAATGCATATTTTTGCAAAAAAAAACTTGTGAACATTACTCGGAAAAAAACATTAAATAGTAATTAATGATAATAAGTGTACCTGTGTAGTTCGCCATGTCACTCACGACTCTCGGCATAGCACCCGGCCTGCGCGAGGTATACCTATACAAACACTGCGCTTGCGCACAACCTTCGCTAGGGACGGGCAAACTTGTTTACTGTCGATAATGCACGAAGAGACACTAGCTTTGCCTTGGACTAGTGAGAGGTGTCTTGAGCCTGGCGCAATTGGTATGTAGAATCGATGCTCGAGGTATCGGTCTACGAACTATCTTCCAAAGAAGTACTTTATTATCCCAGTGCTTATGAAATGAAAGTTTATGATGCTTTTAGAAAGATAAAAGCATAACAATGTATAAAAATATAACAAATAGATTAATGTAGAGAACTTATGCTTCTTTTAAAAACTAAATTATAGAAAAATTTATACACTGTGCAAACAATGTACACAACAATATGAAGTAATTAATCCAGTTAGGTACCGATTGGTATATTTGCACAACTATAGGTATGTAAAAATGTCACGTATCTGCATACATTTAACATTTATAATAATCCGTGTCACAATAATTTATTCTACTTATAACGTATACACTGTTATTAACACACAATAAAATGTATTTTTAAAATCTTATTAAAATAAATTATACCTATTAATGGAGACTGCAGGATACAGATCCATGTTTTAAATGTTGTTTTCAATGAAGGAATCGAGTAAAGACACACATATTATACGAATGATCTAATGACATATCATTGTAATTTACCAAAAACATATTCTAAATAAAAAAAAAATCTTTTATTATAGTATCTATCGCAAATTATATCGATATCGACAAAAAGACAGCTGACATCACTAAACGTTATCAACCATAATATTTGTAAAACAAAGTTCGATAGGTAGCGAACGTTTTTGTTGTGGTTTTTGCTCTCAATCTGCTCCGCCAAACCAGTTATTAAAAGAACATTTGAATTCGAAAAACCCACTCGAAATTGAGTATGTAGGACAAAAAACTTAAATGACATCAGCTAACCCTTCGTGCAGTCTTTTAGTGTTTCTAGTGATCCAGGGTCGTTGACCTTATGTTTAAGATTGAAAAGGGTACACTGACAAATAGCTTTGAGTAGAGTAAAATTTGACAAAAATACACATAAACACACACACACACTTTTAAGAGCGTCTGTAGCCTAGTGGGTAAGACCTTTATTTTGCACTCGAGCCGGTGCACTTTCAATCCCCGGTGAAGACGTGTACCAATGAAACATTTTGATCTCAAGCACATAATACGGATGCTCATTGCCGCGGGAGAGCCATGCTTCGGCACGAATGAGCCGGCTCGACCGGAATGATACCACGGCCTTACAGAACCCTAGCGTGAAACGGCGTTGTGCTGCGTTTCGTTCAGAGAGTGAGTTTACCGGTAGCCCAACTTCCCTGATCCTTCTATCTCTATTCCCTCATAAAAAGGTAGACAACGCACTAGCGACTCTTTGGACGTCACGAGTGTCCATAGGCAATGGCAGTGTTTTCCCATCAGGTAACTCTCAGGCTTCTCTAATACTTGTTGTCTTTGTACGATAGGTTTGAAAAGTCGCTGGATAGAATACAAGATTCGCACCGATTTTTGATTAACATGTCCCATGTAAAAACTGTCACAAGACATGATATGTGCCATTATAATAAAAAATATAACAAAATGAAGGGAGGAAGTGCAAAAGAGACAGAAGATCCATTCAGGGAGACGCTCTCGTTTTTGTCGCATCCACGTAGGGCTGCCAGATCCAGGCTGATAGCTTCCTGGACATTTCTGGGGCCCCAGAAATGTTCAGGGGACTCTTTCGAATCATAGTTTATATCAGGCTCCGGTTCGAGACTATATTTAGAAAAAAATCGGGAACAACAAAGTTAAAATATTGCCACTCAAAAATGGCCACTTAGTAATATTGCTAAGAGCAAATACTAATAAATACTAATTTTGCAAGACAGTAATTTTACAATTAATTAAAATTAAATTTGAAACAACTAGTTTATTAAGACTATTCGAATTTTTATAATGTACAATCAGAGAAGTTGAAAGAGATACAGATTTGGTTGGGTTATGTCAAACTCAGCCGACAGATCACGGCTTACATGGAATTGACATATTCCGACCAAATGACATAGGTCTATCAATTTTCCCCCAATAAAAAAAAGTATAGTATATTATTATTATTATATTAATTATAAAATATATATTAATTATAATTCCTTCGCAATGTTGCTATTGCGACCATTTTAAGTTCCCTGGACATACGCAAAATTCCGGAACAATCCCCGGCCACGTGGCAACCCTACATCCACGTGCGGCCCTATTGATGTGCGCTGACTCTTTCTGATTTGCCCTTAAGAATTTCATTAATCCACCCTCAGAAGTCAGCGGCGACCCTTTTTAGCCCGCTACGTAAAAAGGAGTGTTATAGACGTGTCTGTCTGTATGACTGCGATCTAGTATTTTAAGCTATATAGTTTAGGTTTACTTTGTAACAGTTTAAGGGCCTACAGTTAAAGTTTCTATTTGGCTATCCACAACTTTTTGACAAATGCTCCATACAAAATCTGTCAAATAAAGTTGTATCTGTCAAATAAATAGACTATCTGTAAGCGGTGAAACAGGCCCTAATTATCATCATCTCTCTAACTGCTCTCTATAGACAAGAGTTCATGTACTCCTAAAATATTTTCTATGATTTCAATAGGATTTTCTATGATTCTTTATATACTAGCTTCTAACTGCGGTTTTTTCTTTAAATAAGAAAATAGCCGAGATTCCTGTAATATCCCACGGGAGCTTCTACCCAATTATAATATATTCTTATCGCCGTAAGTAAGTAAGCTTATACAACGATACCCATCAAAACCCACCTCTGTGGTTCCGGTGTGACTAACTGATGAACAGCCAAAACACTTATAATATACGACTTTCATATTTATAATATACGACTAAGGTAACCTTTGTAAGAACATCGCACTACGACGTACAAAGGTTACCTTAGTCGTCAGCTGATTATAGACTTATTTACGTGCAATCGTTATTAAAACAGTTACGACATAGTTACGTGAGTGTTTTGCACAACTCCTGTGCAACACGACCGTCCGCAATAGGTAATAAAATGTGTACCCAATGCTTGTTGCCAACTTGAACAATCGATCCCAGGCCAAGCGTCCGTGGCCTAGTGGGTAGAACACTCTATACATATTTGTATTATCTATGGATAGATAGTTTTGCACTCGACAGCGTGCTCGTTTCGAAACCGGTTGAGGGTATGCCAATGAGACATGTTCCGATCTCAAGTACAAAATATTGACGCTCATTGCCCTGGAAGAGGCATGGAATAAATGGGACGGCTCAACCGGAGAGATACCACGACCTCACAGAAAACTAGTGTGAAACAGCGTTGTGCTGTGTTTTTCCAGTGAGCTTACTTCCCTAAGGGAGGGCCAACTTCTCTAAGACCGTCTTCCCTATCCCTATTCCCGTAGCCTAATCTCTCTCAACGCACGGACAGCCGGCAACGCACTTGCGGCTGTTTCGATGTTACATATGTCCATGGACAACGGCAATTGCTTTCCATCAGGTATCCCGTCTGCTTCATTGCTCCCAAATTCCATATCTATACGCCCACTATTTTAATACTTTTAGAGGGTACATCTATAACGTAATGAAATTTGCACTAGGCTCTACCACAGATCAGCCCCCCTAGACAAGTAGCAAGCGATTATAGTTTACGAAAATCGCTTCGTGTGCTTTTGTATAGCATTGACATTTTCAAACGACGACCAGATCACGTGACTTTTCGTTCGAAAATGTCAATCCCATACATAAACACGCCAGCCCCATCTAGACAAGTGTCATGCGTTCGTTCGTTTACGATAATCGGTTGGCGTGTTTTTGTACATATGACATAGACGAACGAAAAGTCACGTGCTCTAGTCGAGTTTAAATATGTCAATCACATACAAAACAAGCGAATCGAATATCGTAAACGATAATCGCTTGTCATTTGTCTAGGTGGGCTAAAAAGACTTTTTAGGACAGAGCTGCTCACAGAGGCGTAACTACCTTGAGTGGCCCCGGGTGCGGAAGATGGTACCCCCATCTTATATAAATATATATTATCATAAGAGTCCTATAAAAAATGGTGTTACATCCCCTGACTGATACTGCTCAAGGCATTGTGGGCTGCGCAGCGTGGCCACATGTCTGGAGTTGAGCACTGCTTATCCTTTCTTTTCCTTCTAACGATGTATGGATGAATTATAAAGGTTTGTTACTTTTTTTATGTAAAACTCCTTAACCCATTGTACCCGACCGAAAAGAAGTTTTGTATATTATGTTGCTGTACTAGATTAAATTTAAAGTAAGTTTACTGATTTTTTTTCTGCCTGGGCAGTAACTGCCGGTATTTTTAGGAATTTGATATAAAGGAATTACCTGAAATGAAACTATTATATCCGGTGTTTGGTATAATATTTATTTTATTTATTTTACCATTTAATTACAATATAATATCAATCTATTTTAATTACATTTATTAACTTAGTCTATGACTAGATTTAATTAAAGAACTGTTATTTAGTAAACAATAAACGCTGGGATGGACTTTGTAATCTTGCTGCGTATTACAAGTTATGAGATTCTTTCAGCCTTCTTTAAAACTTGGACGGCTTATGTCAAGCCATTTACTCGAATTGACTTGACATAACACAACCAAATAACGATGGCTTTAAATGAATTTATTTCTCAGAAAAATATTTAATTAATTATGGTAAATTATTCAGAGATAATTCTTGTCAGTAACAACAGGAAGTTACATGTTTTAATTATTAAAATAACTTTACTTTCAATTGTTAAAACAAACGAATAAAAATTTTATTCTCCGTTGTTTGAGGATATTAGAGTTACGTTTCGTCCATCTTAGCTGTAGTTCTTTTGAGCATTTTCTGTACACTATTATCCTTAAATCTAAACCTTAACCTAGATCTAAAAATCTAGGACTAGAATCTACACTGATATTCAGAAAAAAAAATAAAAAACCTTGTGTTCTATATATTTATACTGTGGGAATACTGAGCATGAATTTTATATTACGTTATAATTTAATCAAGGTCAAAAAATACAAAGCTTAATGCGTGGCTGCAAAATAAAGTATGGTAATCAGTGGCGTATCTATACCGTTCGAGGCCCGTGGCAAATTCGTTTTCGTTCATATCAATCCAATACAAAAACACGGCAAGCGATTATTGTAAAAAATAATCGCTTGCCACTTATCTAGGGGGGGTTAATCGGGGGCCCCTTCCAGCTGGAGGCCCGTGGCATTTTGCCGGCTTGTAGTTACGCCACTGGTAGTAATTTGGAGTGTTTTGCTGTTGTAGGTTCAATGATCTAATACAATCTATGTTAGTAGGCCATGGCGCAACCGGTCCTATACATGCTCGATACAATATAAGTAGATAACGGGCTAGTATTGTTTATGTAAATTGTTAGGTATTTTATGGTCACACGTATTTGACAACTTTTCTAGCCATAACAGCTTTAGAACCAGTACAAATCTAGTTTATAAACGGTGGCGGATCTATGGTGAATGCACATTTATAAGAGCCAAAAGAATCGACGTCACTTCCTCTTTGAATTTGACAGCGAACGATTCGGACGAGTCGGATCGACGATTTGACGCGGGCTAGTGTGCAGGTTCCACGATTTTCTTATATCGAATTCTAACATTTGTTTTCTCCACCGCGTTAGGCGCTTTCGGTTCTACAAGATGTGCGTTTGTGCATCAATGATACTTTAGAGCATCTCCAATTTAAGCAGATTTGGTACAGACTGAAGTGGGTTTACGGATTACATTGACAGTCATCAACTAACTCTCTTCACTCCGTACCAAATACGCTTAGTGTGGAGTGGCTCTTAAAAGTGAGTTTTGGCACTCATTAACTAACACTAGAGGTCGCCCTGTGGTCGAAATTCGACCATAAATATTGAAATCCATCGTGTAGAGGAGTTATAAAAAAACTATAATCTATTCTCAATTCAATCACAGACTTCAATTTGGCGTAAAGGTCTCGTTACCAGGCATGCCATTACATTTTATTTAAAATTTAAAATGCTTACCAAAAGCGTTTTTCGTGTATGATTATCATGTCAAAATATTGTAATGTGCGTAGCATTGTATTAATTAAAAATATTCAAGATTAAAGCAGATTAAAGCATATTTTAAAATAATATTGGTATTAGACGCTTCTCCTCTGTATCAACTGGAAGAAATGGATGTTTGTTACTTTTTTTATGTAAAACCTATTTAAGTGATTGTACCTGACGAAAAAGTATTTTTATATTGCTGTATACTACTAGGTAAACTTTAAAGTACATTTACGATTTTTTTTCTGTAAAATTCGGTAAACTAGCTGCCGGTTTTTATTTCATGCTTTTACGCGTCTTTCGTATAAAGGTGTATAAATATATAGATACTCAATAGCTGTAACTTGTGTACAATAAATACAGATACATTTAAACACATTAGTAATAAATATACAAGCTCTACGTCCATGAAACTCCTGCTACCCAGGTAGGGTACTTAGTCAGGTTGCACTTGGTAATATTAACAGCGAAGTTAGTTATAAATAAATCAACCTTCATAATACATTGTCTATATACCCTTGTTATTCTTTCTCTCTCTGTCTCACTATCTACACGTCCTCTCCATCTGGCCTGTGCCTCTGCAGCACGGCCAGCCGCTGCTGCGTCACCTCTAGATGGTGTTTCCTCCACTTGATGCGCCGGTTCTGGAACCACACCTTCACCTGTAATAAAATACGTGCTTTTGAGCTTGAACATGTGTGTGTGTGCGTATCATCTGTCAGCTGCAGCGCGTGTGCGAGGTAGAGTCCCTCTGGGGTCGACCATGTGTTGCTCTGTGTGTGTGTGTACGCACCTGCGCCTCAGTGAGCTGCAGCGCGTGTGCGAGGTAGAGTCTCTCGGGTCCGACCATGTACTGCTGCCGCTCGAACTCCGCCTCCAGCCGCTCCAGTTGCTCCGGCGTGAAGATCGTTCGTATCCGCTTGCTTCGCCCCGAGCTGACGAAACGAAAAACACGTAAAGCACTCATCATTTTGATTACTTTTTTTTCATTTCAAAATCTATTCGCTTTACACCAAAATATTTAATTCAGTAAATTCTGTATAATCAGTTTAATGTTATTATTAAACTACTTACTTCAGAAACATCATGTATGAAGTGAAGAGGTAACAGACAGACAAACACACTTTCGCATTTACAATGTTAAGTATTTATTCCTATTCTGTGTCCTAACCAATAGAAACCGTGATTTAAAAAAAACTGACAATTAAAAATGTCAATTTACTGAAAAACATACACGACACAATTAAATTAAATTTATTGCTGGGTGATTAGACACACCGATTTTCACGGTGACACGCGTAGCGAAATGCCCGTGACAATCGTATTACAGGGTGTTTTCCAATAAATGATGGTTTTTACTGGTTAAACCCAAGGATCTCTTATTATTTTCTGGTCATGGTCTTATTTTGTTATATTTTTTTACGGTTAGAGAAAAAACTTGAATAGAACTTCGCGACTACAGTTAGTACCTAATATCGCCTGTTGAAATCAAAGTGCAATGTTAACGAAAAATGTATAATTATTACATTAGGTATCGTGAATAAAATACACAGTATATTTTAGCTTCACGACAAAAATAAACTATGTAAAATAGGATAAAAATCAAAATCATTTATTTCTGAGTAAATTTGAATCAAATGTACTCTACATGTAGACCTATCACCGGTTCGGGAACCGGTTAGCTAGCTGTGCGATAAGTGGATTGCGCTTAACTGAATACTAGGGTTTTTTAGGGATGTTCTGCACACTTTCAATATTTCTTATACAGCTATTATCTAACATATGAGTCTGCAGAATAATAAGCACTTATGTTTATTTTATCATATTTTATAAAGTTAAGAAACAAGGCTATTTTTGAAGATAAGGTAAATTAGCGACAAAGAGAGCCGTACAAATAAACCGCCCAGTAACTGCTGTGCGCGAGGCGGCACTGTCTCACTTAAGTCCACGTAACTCCTCATCGAATCAAGAAACCATTCTAATTTTTATTGAAAAATTGAATAATTTTTTGTTCCGTCGGCGGGATTCGAACCCGCAACCCCCGGTGTGAGCTACCAAAGCGCTCAACCACTGCGCTACAGAGGTCGTCAAAAATATTAAAATAATACTAAGAAGATTAAATAATATTACCAGCCCCTATTATTACAAGCATAATCTACATTTCCAGGACCGCCCGCGACTTCTGGCAGGCGAAGGGTCCGTCGGAGATCCTGGAGCGGCTGCAGAAGGGCGAGCTCAGCCTGGAGGCGGCGTCGCTGGCGCTCGGCGTCAACCCCAACAACCTCGCCGCTTACCTCTCCGATCTAAATGAGAGGGGTATGTGTGATCTTTGACCTTTGTCTAAAAAATACTTTCGTTCATTTCGCGAAACCAGCGGCCCTAGCGTAGCTACCGAGAAAGTGTTTTTTTTTCTACAGAAAGATGATACAAAGTGGCGGTTAACTAAAGGCATTTGTCAGTTTATCCCAACCATCTCGCTGTAGAAAGAAACACTTTCTCGGTCCATAGCGACCTGGGGCCGATAGTGTTCAAATTCATGAACAATCAGGGAGATTGAAACGGAGGCAGATTGAGGGTCTAAGTAAGTTGGTCGCGTTATGTCAAACTAAGCCGACAGATCACTATGGGATTGGCATATTCCGTCCAAATAACGTAGGTCCGTCAACTGGCTTTCTTCCAATTTCATTACCGTGCAAGAGTCATGCTTCGGCACGAATGAGCCAGTTTGACGGAATCAACACGAAAAATATCACAGAAGACTGGGATGAGACATCATTGCGCTGTGTTTTGTCAAGTGACTTTGTGCACCGGAGGCTCAACTTCCTTCACCTATTCCCGTAGCCTATTCCTTCATTAAAAAAGCCGGCAACGCTCTTACACGCTACTGATGTTCCAAGTGTTCATTGGCGACAGCAGTCGCTTTCCATCAGGTGACACGTCTACTCGCTTGCCCTCTTATTTATTAAAAAAAAAGATAATTCAAGGGATTAACGTTAAAATCTTTACTTTTGCAATTAAATAAAGATTTTGACATGAAACACTTAAATTATCTTTTTAATTTTTTTGTTGATAATCTTCGTTTCACCGCTTACTCATAACAGTCGAATAGTTTATCAACAATATTTTGTGACAGATTGTGTATGCAGAAATGTCAAAAAAGGTGTGGATAGCGTATCAGGTTATTTATCAGGAAGTGGTAAAAGAGGCCGTAAGTTTTCAATATCGATTGTTATAGATGACATGAACTCTCTGGACGGCGACGGCAAGGGTATACGGTCGCGCACCTACAGCGGCGGCTCCAAGCGACGGCCGCTCAACATGCCCACAGACAAGCCGACACTACCACAAGTATGTATACCAGTCCTAATACAGTTAGTACAACTCAGTTGTGCGTGCGGCTCTATGTGTGGGTGGCCTTGTTTACTCGGACGGTGCCTGCCGCCTCACTGACACATGAATAAAAATTGTGTATTTACAAGCGCACGCACATATAGGGCCGCGCGCACAACTGAGTTGAATTATCTGTACTTATTATGTTTAAAAAAGAGTCTGAGTATAAAAATTATTTTTAAAACAGTGTAGCTATTAAACTACATACTAAAAGTGCTGTTTTTGCAAAAATGTCCAAACTTGAATCGTCAGAAAAGTATTCAATGCGGGTGACTTCTACGCAAAAACACAGGTGTCAGTTGCAGAAATACAAATCCTATGCACGCAGCTCCATAGAAATCAATACAAAGCAACAAATCCGTCCTCTCGATTCCGATGCTTGGACGCGAGGCTTCCTCCGCTGAATCGATTTTGATTTTCGATTAACGAAACATGAATTTACGTAGGTGACAATAAAGAAGAACGACGAGGAGATCCCGCCGGGGATGCCGCCAGTCATGCCGATACTGCCCCACCCCGCACCCAGTGAGTACAATACCCCAATACATTTCATTATCTTTATTCTTATCGTGAAACGAGGTTTTTTTTAAATATTCGCATGAGCAAACCGTCACATATTTGCCTGTATAAAAGTTTTAAAAAAGTGTCTCCTTCCGTGCTACCCCTTCCACAGTGGAAAACAAAAATTCCGTATACGTTAAATTTTTCATTACGTATCGTTTAACTCAATTTGTGACATGTGTACAGTACTCTGTGAAATACACGTTTTGAATAATAATATTAAATATTCGTTTTCCCTAATCGTATTTTCCAGGTGGAAAATGGCCATCGATCCGCGTGGCGAGCCTGGATACGCTGCGCGAGGGGGCGCCGGCGGGGGCGGCGGCGGGGGGCGCGGGGAGCGGCGTGGCGGGGACCCCCTCCCCTTCGCAGCTGATGAGGACGCGACCGGACCTGACCATAGTCGCCGCCCGCCGCGACCGCCCCGACGACACGTGACCTGATCGCGTCGCAGGACCACCGCACGCGCGCTGATCATGATGATGGTCAGAGTTTACAGAAGAAGAGGAATGTGACTTTGATAGTTGAAGACGCTGGTGATTTCGAGTGGTTGAGTGTTAAACTTGAATCCAACTTGGATAATGCGCTTGTGTCTCGAGTTAGGAGAGCAACAGAATTCATACTATTGTAAGTGTTCTATATATTATGTGCAATGTAATGGTGTCTATGCAACTGCAGTGCGGATTAAACTGAACTTGGTTGGCCAATGCGTATTCTTACATATTGCTTTAACGTCTCGCGTTTAGAAATAAAATTGTGACGTCAGAATTATTGTGTCCTAGAATTGGTGCAATTCGAAAAATCTTCAAATGCGAATGTAACGTATTACTAAATTATGTAAATATAAATGAAAAAACATATAAATACTCCTTTTAGCGGTAAATTATGATAAGGAATAGATAAATAAATTATTATAATTTACATTTTTGTGTATAGATAGTTTTATAAAATATATAATGTTATTCTGAGTTATTACGATAGATATAATAATTTATGACAAATAGAAATGAAGTTATGTTATGAACTGTTGGGTCAAGTTTCTAAGTTTCTTTTGTGTTTGAATTTAATTTTTATTTATCCTGCGCTTTATCTGCGATCAATCCTTGGAATTTAAGTAGATGTTGTGTATTGTTATGAATTAATTTCAAATAATATATTTGCCTACATCTCTGCTTAGAGAGTTTCTGAGTTAATTTGACTCGACAGTTCACTTTTATCCCATTGTTATTCCCACGGAACCCACCAATTTATAAAATCTGAGAATGTAACCGCCCCTACAGTGTTAAACGTTTCTTTAGTTTAATTAGCTCGTTAATAAAATATACAACTACATTTTATTATTTTATAGTTATATTGTAAGACTAGTTATCGTGTGTTAAATAAACGTACTGATTTAATTTAAATGTAAAAATATAACGTCGAAGAATACGCGTATGGTACATTAACTTTCTTACTAATAAAATTTTACACACAGCGTATAACTATTCAGTGTTTGCTGTCCTTTTTGAAAACGTCACATGACACAAAAAAACAGCCAATTTTGAATACGCTATGTAAATATTTTTATTAGTGATGAGGGAAACGTTTAGTGAAGCTCCAGGGCCGGTTATGATATAAATTACTATTGTGAGTATATTTTGGTTTCCATTTGTCGCTTTAAGTTTTATAAAATGGTTCAAATACTCAGAGTAATCAAAGAGGCTAGCTTAAAACTTAGTATAAGTACTCCTCTCACACATACCGCGGGATTAAAGCAATTTTATGTAAATAGTTACATATTTTGCT
Source organism: Cyclargus thomasi (assembly GCA_026546445.1). Taxonomy (NCBI): domain Eukaryota; kingdom Metazoa; phylum Arthropoda; class Insecta; order Lepidoptera; family Lycaenidae; genus Cyclargus; species Cyclargus thomasi. The sequence goes on along the minus strand of JAOTAV010084031.1, from coordinate 19,814 downwards.
TGTGATCTCGTGATCTACCGACCGAACAGATTGTTCGCACGAATGCATAAATCAGGCCCTAATTAAAAAGTCTGGTGCACTTCTCACAATAGTAGATAATATCATAGCTTGTTATATGTAAATATTATGTCTAAGCAAAATATATATTATAGCCGACCAAATCTAATAATAAAATCGTTTGTAATAGCAACATTATTATTGTTTTGATGTATTGTTAAAATAAGCGTAAACTGAGTTTAGTATGTTCATTGGAACATTTATGATGGATGACAGTCAGGATTGCAGTGTTGCGAGATGCAAAAATATTATAAAAAACTTTAAAAATTTGACTTCTCTCTCCCTAGCAACCAAGGTTTTTTTTGTATTTCCTCTAAACTTCTCATCAATTTTTTTTCGACTTTAAAATCATTTTTCTGTGCGGGCACTGGATAAACATTTGAAGGACTAATTTTCCTTTTTGAGTGAAACGTTTTTCTGTGTCAGTGTATTTCACTGCGTTACGATTTCTTCATAATCTAATCAATGATTGTACTACAAAAATGTCACTTTATAATCAGTTTCGTATAAACGTGTGCTTCACTTGTATAATATAAATACAGAAGAGGGTACTAGTGTAAAAGGGGGTCAAATATACTCAAAATTCCTAGTTTAGTAATCCCCTCTGAAACTAGCGCCATCTTTTGACCGAGCGAACACCTATGTATTCCATTTTTTCATAGTATAAAGATATATTTTAGAATAACGAAAAGAAATATAAGAGTATCGTAAATAAAAAAAATGTTATATTATTATACATTATACAATGTAATAATATGATATGATTTATATAATATATTAGAATAAAAATGTATCAGCTTAAAGTCCAATTTCATGTTCTGTTATTTTTTAAGTTTATTATTGAATGAAATCATATATCGTAATTTAGTTATTTAAATAATTAATGTTCTTGTATTAAGACAGTTATGCTGGAATAAGTATATTATTATAGTATTATTCGTTATTGAGCTAAGAAGGTGCGACAACAGAGGAAATCTTTTACATCTAAATTATTATGAAGTATGATTGTCGTCGTACGATTTCATAAAACATTTTTACTACACGATCAAAATTAACTAATCAAAATTTAAAGTTGCGTAAAAGTGAAGAGTTTCTGTATGAATGATAGCTTGATCAGATTTGAACACATAAGTGGAAGAAGCAGATAACTAACATTTAAAAATTTGCCAGATTTTCAACGTAAATGGACTCTTTAGAACCAGAAAAATAATTATACATACACTAGCTAGATAATAAAATAGGTAATTTAAAAGATTTGCAATATTATGGAAAAAATTTTGTATTTTCGCGAAAGTTATAAAATGTTAGCTAGTTGGTTATTCCACTAATGTCTTCATTTGTCCAAAACGATTTATACAAATTATTGTCCACCGAATATTGGGTGATTCAAGATGAAAAGGCTTCGATCGAAGAAATATTTTTGAATAAGCGCCGTATCTCGTTTAAGAGCAATACATTTTTAAGCCACAGATGATAACTCGTCGATCTGAGCCTTTACCAAAAATTTATAAACAATATTGAAGAGATTTTAACAGTTAAGTTTACTTTAGTTTAAGATTAAGCAATTGTACCTTTTCTTTGAATTTGTCGTCGGTTTATGTCGATAATGTATGTAGCTAATATTCGACTCAAAGCTAAATACTATTCAGACATTAACCGACCGCGAACACTCGATCCCACCCGCATTGTAACATTTGTTATTGTTGAATAAGTTGAAATAGTTACACTCCGTTCCCGAGGTAAATGTCTTGTAAACTGTTGTAGTTCGATAATTCGACAACTAAAACATGAACCGAGTGTCTCCCTACGGCACTAAGCGACACTTCAAGTGTTTTTAAAAACAGGCCCTATATTATCTGCGATGATCGTCCACAATCGACAGGATCATCTTGCAAGCGTCCACACAATCGTGATAGGCGATGATCGGCGAGCAGAGCCGAGTATAATAAAACTCCCCACGTCGGTTTCGGTGACGGTGGACGGTTTCATAGAAACCAGGCCTGTTACGCAGGAGTAATTTCATAGTGCCAAAGTGTGTGCGCAGTAAACAAGAGCACTCTCTCTTCCTTTATTCTCTTTTTTATTTTTTACATGCCCATCTTACTTGTCTGACGATGAGGTGATCAGCCTGCATTGTCCTAACCAAACTTGGATATAACATTTTTCCAACGCGGGAATCGATCCCACGACCTTCGGTTTAGAGCCGAGCTCTGTACCACTAGACTACGAAGACTTTAGAGCCGAGTATGTCCTCTACGTAAGCGTACTCGCGTGTCATCGCTAAATTTGTAATCACCGAAGTGTCGTGTAGTGTCGCATTGGTGAGGTATCGCTTTAGGACGTTATGGAACGACCGATTGCGGATTTTGATATATGCTGATACTGCGGCGTTCGTTTTATGCCTTAAATCTACCGATTTTGTTCATTTCTATATAAGAAAATATTTCTTCTCTTGTAATATTTTTGGTTGATGTATGGCATTTTAGCCAATTAAAAATTACCGTGGAAAAGTCGCGTTATTTCAGCTAATTCACCCAAAAAATTAAATGCAAAACGTCGATATATTTGATGCCCTAAGAAACATTTACGGAAATGTTCTTCTCACCTTACAAAAAGTTGTGCAGAATACTGAGAATGCGACAGAATCGGTGGAAATATGGAAGCTATGGGATCGTTTACTAAAGGCAATCGCTGGGACAGTCCACATAATACTCAATATGTTGAGAAATAATAATAATTATTATACATGAGTAGTGGTCAAAATCATTGCTGTTTCGAGTGATTGCCCATTGATTCTTAAAATTTAGGTTTTAATCCGAAACGTACATCAGTGTAACATCAGAAACTGGCAAATTTAAAGGAAATGTTGATATATCAATTATATACGGCCGGTAACGCTCCTGCAGCTCTTCTGATGTTGCGAGTGTTTATCGATTACGGTAGTTGCCTTCCATTAGATTACCCGTTTGCCGACTTATTTTGTAAAAAAAATACGCACGGAATAGGGATATTAAACGAATATTTTCGTTACCTTGTGTCAGATATGTTTCTCTGAAATGTATGTAGCTTTTGTTTACTCTGATGTAGGTTTCGGTTGGAACCTGATACTCTGTCCGATTGGATGTTTCGTACCAAATTTTCATTATATAATTAATTTATTAGTTAAGTTAGCGTTGTTATTGACTCATAGGTTATTTTTGTTATATTTATGGTCGTGTCGCGTGTTTGGGCTCCGCTATTTACGCTCGATAGTTGTACCAATTTCGTAATGTTTCGTAATATGAGGTTAATTGGTTTATACATAATTTTTTGAGTAATCGTTATATAAAATTTTAATTTTTCGATTCGAATTTTCTCAACATTATTTATTGGTTTAATGAAATGTATAAGAAATTCAACATTAAATTACGTTCGTAAAATTTATTATTTTTGTTTTCGATATCTTTAATTTTTCTATGAGACGTATAATGTACAGGACGTACGAGTAATTGGACGGGCGAGTGTATGTCGCGAGTGTTAGTTGTGCAACAGGCGGTGTCCGTAGAGGGCGCCACGTAGCGGCCGGTCCATCGAGACTATTAATATAATATGAAAATGTACATCTTGCGTTTTATTTATTACCACCTTCGTATTAAAAAATAATAATAGGAAATACTATGCATGTAAACAACATTTATTGAATGGAAATTATGATAAGTGGACTAAATATGTACAGAATGACAAATCTCTGATTTCTACCAAGAACTGAGTAAGACATTAGGGACTTTTTTTTTCTACCCATGTCTTTCTCTCAAAACTTAATTTAGTATGAACTTTATATGCATCGTATAGACTTTGACTGCATAGTCTATATCGGATTTCTCTAACATTACTTTAAAAGCTTATAACATTATTTTTAATTTTAGTAACAAAAAATAAGACTACATTATTTTTTAATAACGATAGATTTTTAAAATAATTATGCATATTCCTTATTGAGTCACATGATATTATTTTATGGTCTGTTAAACGAGCACCATCCATCGCGGACGGCGTGCTATTTGGCAATTGGCAACACTGCGTGGGGCAAGTCAACGTACACATAGCGCACGGCGAGTACATAAGCGACGGGCACCCGCGCCGTGCACGTTAAAGTTCTGTGCCTAGTCTTGTCATTTATAGACTTAAGTTGGATATAAACAATAAAGAAATAATACAAGAAACTTGGATTTGACGTTTATTGCAATACATCTATTTAGAAAAGTGCTTTAAAATTTGGATATCACCAGAGTTTATGATCGCCGCATTATTTGTCGGGTCCAAAAGGGCTCAAAATTAATATTACATAATCTAAAATTGTTTTTATATTTTAGACAGTTGTTAAATTTTGAACCCTTTTTATATGACTTTGTGAATTATATTTGTGACTGGATCCCAAAAAAAATATTCACGCGAGAGACTCTACAATTGATTATATACAAATTTAAAAAATGTATTGCACACTTCCATCGTACCGTATGGACAAATAATATAACCGAAAAATACATTTTTTTTATAATTCTCTCGCACAATACACAAATATACGCGGCGATAACTGTTGTGTGTGTCGAAATGATTTCCGCAACTCGTGGTTAAAATAAATTAAAAAGAGTATAACAGTAACATACAAGCGACCATTGGGATTTTGGTGACAACGGATACCAGTCACAACGCTTCGAGTAAATGCAAGAGTCCCAGAGACTCGTCGCGGGTTCGATTCCCGCCTACAACAGTATACAGATTTATAAACTTAACATTGGAGTATTAACATAATATGAACTTCCACCGGGAACCGAACCCGCCACTCATGAGTCTCGTACCACAATTTAAAACTTCATTTACTCCGAACGGACCGAGTAGCGATTACTCGTCCGTGTGTATTTCATAATAATTTCTTATACAAATTCAATAAAATGTAGGAAATTTATTGAAACTTCACTAATACTTTTAGAACTTGTGTTTGTCTGATAGTTTACAAGTAAATAATAAGGCACTCTTTAACTTTTCATGATACCGTAATATGTAACAAATTTTTCGTAGATCAGCTACCATCGACAGTACTATACTTGTAATCGTACTAACAAACACAAATTATTTTATTCTACCCCCCACATGTTCCCACGAGCGCTGACACCGAATGGAGTTTAGTAGTCATCGATATCGTACAGGTTGTCAATCTCTTCATCGTCCAGCTGCATAGACTGGAAGTCCACCTTGTAACGGAGAAGACCTGGAAAATGCACATAGCACATTAAATACACTTTTACATATAGAAGTTTAATATTTATAAATGTTAAGAATAATTTTTGACGGTGGTGACTCGCTACCGTGAGTTTTTTTATTGTCTCAAGTCTGAATATTTCAGAATAATCTGAATAAACAGGGTGACAGAAAACGGAAAGTCACTAGTGCACGCTTGCACTAACAATACTGAAAACTATTTAGGATATATTCAGTCAGACACACTTTATACAGTCACAATATAGAGAAGAAAATTAAAAATAACGATTAAAAAAACATGCAAACGACGTGTCTCTTAAACTATTACATTGAACAATAAAAAAAATGTGTTTGATTGTAACCAATAGAAATTTGTGAATATTGAAAAAAACACATGCCTAAAGCAAAAACTTATAATAACTAAATAAAAAGTAACGAAAAAGTCCAACACATTTTTAGCTTTCACTACTAATATTATGCATATTAAAAAAAGTGCTAAAACCACACAATAAAACTACAGGACCATGCATCAGTTGGTCTTACCTTACATCCATGTTAAATAGAAATTAGAAATAGGTATTTAATTATAGGTACCATCAAAGAAATTAATTTATAGACGGTGGACTTCGGTCTAGTTATGTCAACTCAATGTAAGTCATCATTTGTCAGCTGGATTCCAGTCGACACGATAAATTATCCGTTCTCAATCTGGCTATGATTCAACTTCTCTGATTGTCCGAATTGTATTTGTTTTTTGTCGCCTCACCTCACAGTACCAATCGTTTAAAAGCTGAGGTATCATCAGACGAGTGTTATAGAGACAATATCCTAGAGCTTTTAATTTTATAAATTACAGGTTTCAAGAAAACTCTAATAAATATTGCAAACTTTATATATCAGAAAGCATACATCGTACGACCCTTATACATTCCGAACTCGCCCTAAAATTATAATTCGTCAACTTAAAACTATTCTCAATTTAAAATAATCTAAAATACATCTTACGTATAATTGCACTCAAAAACCATTAGTATAATCTAATTTTTATTATGTATTATTGTTGCAAATAATTTAAATAAATAAATTCCATTCCTGCCAGCATCTTATGTATGCTTCCCTGTTTCGCGTTAATGATTGCTGTCTCGATCGCTGCTTGGAAATTGATTGCCAATAATTGCAAGAAAAAAAACTACTTCAAACATTGAACTGTAAGGGAAAAAGTACCTTATTTTTTAAAGTCGGTTAACGTACTAGACCTTCTCGCGGTTGTAACAAATACATGTCTGATAACAGCATAGAATTGTATAGAGAAACGCGGGAAAATCGCAAACACACATACAGGTCAAACTGTGAATCTTTCCGAAAAATGATTATCCGACTAGACATTTTGAACCGACGAACAGACGATAAACGTTTCTGAAATTGAAACTGCTTTAATATTTTATTAGTAACAAGATTTCCTATTTTAGAAAAAAATAACGCATCCGTGGTCTAGTGGTACAGGGCTCTGCTCTTGACTTGGAGGTAGTGGGTTTAATTCCATCTTGGAAATAACATGTTTCCAACGCGGGGAAACATGTTATTTCCAAGTTTGGTTAGGACATGTAGAAAGTCGGTCCTGCGCCTGATCTCTCGCCAGTCGTGTCCGTCATCCGTCCCACTGGGTTATGACAGTAAAGGGAAGAGAGAGTGCTCCTGTGTACTGCGCACACACTTGGGCACTATAAAATTACTCCTGCGTAACAGGTCTGGTTTCTATAAAACCGGCCACCGTCACCGTTGTGGGAGTAATTTTTTTTAAAAAATCTTTGAAACGTCGAGTTCCATTTTTAAATAATAAGTCGAGTAAATACTACTACGTACTAGATTTGGTTTCTAATTTATCAGAACCAATTACCAAGCAGTTCGTAATTTATATGTGAGAAAGGGAAAGACTTGGTTGATATCTGCTGTTTCAGGTACTCATTTCTTTCAGTGATCGCATTATTATTGCTTCAGGATTCTACACCGGCGCCATATTGATCGCCATTTTTTAATTTCTTTTATATAATTAGAAAAATACTTTATTTTCCTTCCACAGATTATACCTTATTGTTAAACAAAAGTGGATTCCATTAGATATATTTTAATAGGAAACATCCAATTCATAGGATCAAAAACAGTTTTTTTTTTAATATTTTGTTTCATATTTCCGTTTTGCTTGCATTGTTTAGGGCTTTTTTCACCACTTTTTGATAAGATAGGCTAATCATAACTTCTTTGACAGATTCTCAACACTTCATCTGTCAGATATGTTGTGGATAGCCTTTACAGCACTCACTAGGAAGCGGTGAAACAGACCTTCAATATCTTTAATTCTTTTCGTTTGGACGATGTTTTTTTAGTGACCAGTTAGGAATATTTATTTGGGGTAGGAACAGAGTGCAGGAGAGGTGGGAATCTTCTGTCGTTATACAATATTCTTGTGCAATCAAATCTTTCCCGTAAAACTACGTAAGGCGTTAACTATTGCTAAAGGCCCTTGTGGTTGGTATCTCGTAAGCGATACAGAGTTATCGTAAGGAGGAGGTAATAATTAGAAATGACAGGATAATAGATTAGTAAGATCCTAATTGTTTAATAAAACATTTAAGGTGATAAATCAAAAGAGACTCACGAAGTCATAAAAACTATAAGCTCGTTTTAATTTAATATAACTTGATTAATAAATATCGCGAAATATTTTAATAAAATGACTTTGCATCTATCGGTCTCTTTCTAGAGATAAAGATCTAAACTTCGTAACTGATCCGAAACTATATCTATCCAATATCCGCCTACATTGTGACCTAGCGCTTTAAACGTGAGAGAGAGAGAGAGGGACGAAGGAAGGAGAGAGACAAAATTATTTGTGTGTAATTTTTTTGGGTGGCAGACGGACAGGCATTTGAATGTGACGGCGAAACATAAAAATTTAAACATTGTTAAAAAATAACAGATAACATTTAAACATATCTTTATCCTTAAAATGATATCGTTAGAGGCGGAATGATTTTCCCTTTAATAATTTTTATAATGCCTTGTGAGAAACGTTTTATAGTCCGCCTGCCACCCCCTAGTATATCAGTCTAAAATAATCATACAAGCGTTATGATCTGTTCTATGTGTAATCTAGTGAGGCGAGAGCATGATAGAGTCAGATAATTAGGAATTTAATCAAACAAATGTACAATTTAAGTACAGGTGGCATTAAATAAATAATAGGTTATTTGTATCTGCGGTGAAATGTAACCTGTGTAAATATTGTGACACAATATGTAAATTTAGAATTTGGGTTCTGTTTCATTATATAATTTTATAACTGACTCTAGCATGCCATTGCCCGTTAGTTTGAATCCTAAACCCTAATAGTCGTCGAGGTCAACATCGTCCAGCGGTTCGTCTAGCTGCAGCGACTGAAAGTCCACCTTGTATCGCAAAATGCCTATTGTTAGTCCAGCGGTGTCCGAGCAGCAGAAAAAAGGAAAGAAATATTGTATTAGTATACTTTCGACAAAAACGCATACATCAGTCATAAAATTAACATTTTTTTGAATTAAGAATTTAATTTTTATCATGCCAAGGATTTTAAACACTTCATTGGCAGAATAGACTTTTGAATGTGTGCGTTTATGTATTAGTTTTAGGCTTGGGATGTACTGGGACTGATGTGTATTTTGAACTTTTATTTTTATATCAGCCATTTTGATAAGAAAAAATGTATATACATTTTTTAAAAAGAAAAGTTTTAAATTCTATTCCACACTATGCATGGTCTACTAAAACATACGTACAATATCTTAGCAATCATTTAGCCTAAGGGGTTTTACGGGAAAGGGGCCGAGTCCAAGTACATCTCTAGCTTAAAACAAATTGGGGTAACTAAAGGGTTATATTATAATTATCATATATACTAAGAAGAAAGTGATGTGCAAAATATAGTTTAAAACAATTTTAGATTTGTTTATTTTAACTTCTTGTCATAACTTTGTTAAACGAACGGCAATTTTGCACATTACCTCTTCATATTTACATTACACAATATGTTCTAGTCGACATCTAAAACAGAATAGATTTAATTCCTCTTCTAGACTTCTAGACTCTCGATATAATCTTATTTTAATTCCATAATAGTTGTTTATGTTGTATATTATAGCACAACTTTCAATTTCCCTATTTCCTACAATAGGAATGTGTTAAACTAATTTTATTAGTTCTCTGTGAGAGCAAATAGGTGCGTCCCCAAAATATTTATCATCATGTTAGAGTCGGACGCCATTCAGTAGTGTGCGAAGATTTAAATGTGCCGTTGCCAAAACCTCGTTATGTCTACTGCGTTTTACGGGTAGGTTGGTAAAATCTACTCACCGCCAATGCCACCAAAGCCGCGTACAAATTGACTCCCCTCCTGGCTCTTGTCCGTGATGATCTCGAGTGTGGCACCGAATGACTTGTAGTTGTTGGCCAACCACTCCAGTAGCGGCTGACACTCAACCAACTCTAGCTCCACTCCGCTCTGGAAATCGTTTTACAAACTCAATAACGAAAAATTTACAAAACTCTAACTGATACTTCAACTCAGTTGTTCGCGGTCCTATGTGTGCGTGTGCTTGTGAAGACACAACTTTCATTCACATTACACTGCACGCATAAATGAGTTGAACAGACAGAAAAAAACATTCAATTTCGGGAGAGATTATATTTAACTAGTTGTCCGCGACAAACTTTTGATGAATGCTCGGCTCCTATTGGTCGTAGACTGATGTTACATGGCTTAAAGCCTTCCTCTGTCTCTAATTAAAGGATGTTATTTTCCGATAAAAACGTAAACTCATTAACATATAATGATAATTTCCACTCACCTCCTTGTCTGTGAAATGGGATTTGTCTTTCTCCTGCTCCGGTGTGAGATGCAATATGGTCTCCTGGTTTGTAGCGTGCGACTTCAGAACATATCTGCGGAAAATATAACATATCTATTCTATTGAACGGGAATTTATAAATTTAAATTGTTCAAAGATAAAAAATATGTCAATTCCATATCGAGTTGTGATCTGTTGGCTGGGTTTGACATAATCTGATTAAAAAAAAACCTCACCTCTGTATATCGAGGTTCTCCCAACAGATGAGAGTCTCCACAGCTCCGAGTTCAAGTGCCCGCAACGTGTCGTCCACACCGAAACAGTATTTGCCCGTGTCCTATAACACATCAACAAATATTCATTAAAGTATGCAAGCACAGCCTATATTTATAACAATATCAACTTCATAAAATAATCTGTCTGAGAAGGAAGAAGAAGTGTTTACGCGCTGAGATTCCTGCATTGCTGTGCACTTGGTGGTATGCTCACAGTGCCTAATCGCATCCGCCAATTTCTAGATTTGTTAGAAGTCCGCATACTGGTTTGTTATGTCCTGTGATATAGTCATATAACATGACACAGAATTTGTGTGTAATTAAAGATACTATTATTTAAAATCGATTTATTGATAATTTGCAGTGTAGCCAGGACTATACACTGTGTAAGTGATCATGCAGCTGAAGTCACAACTCTTTGCTAATTAAAAAAAAAACTGTGATTCAAACTAACTATAACACAAGTGTTTGGTTTTTTTATTGAGTTTAAATATTCGTTCATTTGCAGAAAGTATTCAAGGCGTTAAAACTTTGATTTTGAGTACATTGATAATTGATTAATCAATTAACTATCCATACTAATATTAAAATGGATTCTTGGGTATCAACTCAAACTCATTTTTTTTAATTAGATTAATTAGAAAAAAAAAAACATTTCCGAACCTCGCGAAAATCTACGGCGCCTGCTACCGGTTCCGGAACTAATCCGGCGAGAAAAACCGGGTATGGGCCTTAACTATAAACTCATTCGTAGCACAAAGTGCAAACATACCTGTGAAATCTCATCAAAGTATCTGCCAATGAGTTTCTTCTCCTGAATGAATTTTACATTCTGCAATGACTCTGCAGCCAATTCGATGGCCTGGTTGAATCCGTTTTCACCGCCGTAAGACACGTCCACGAGTTTGATGATTTTAGATTGCAAACGCTGGAAACATCAGTTGTGGGTGTGAATAAAAAGATCAGATCATCATTATAACAAGCTGATTAGGATGGAGAAAAAAAATGTATGAGGTTAATAATAGATTGTATTGCAATCGTATGATTTTAGCAAAACAGAGTTGATGTTTAATTTATATTTACCGGATCAAACATATCGGACTGGGACAGTTCAGTCTTGAAATCAGCAGAACCGGCCAGGATGAGTCCTGCTACGTTGGGTCGGTCTGCGCTGATGAACAGCTGTGTGGCGACCTCCGCCACTTTGCGCACGTAGTTGTGCCGTTTCTCCATACGCAGACGCGCGAAACGCAACGCAGACTGACCACCACGACCGTGCTTCTTCGGCAAATCCACCGTGAACTTATGCAGGACCTGGTAAAAAAATATCACATAAATAAGGGCGTGTACTAGAAATCAACCCGGCCAAGTGTAAATCGGACTTTTGCATGAAGGGTTTTCATACCAGTAAAAAGCAAAAAAAACAAGCTTATGATATAGCTTTTCATGTACTATCAAGAAATAGTGCATTATAGACAACATTTATTAGCAAAACACCCAAAAAACAACACAACCGGGTTCTTGAGATACAGATAGACAGACATTGAAGTCCTAGTAATAGGGTCCCCGTTTTTGCCCGTTGAGTCTGTACAGAACTCTAAAATGGGTGAGGCATATGCACGACTACTACCCGCAACTTCGTTGCGCAAAAATTTGTATATCACGCGGAAACCGTACATGTTCCTGGAATAAAAAGTATGCTATATGTTGCTCAGACCTAATTATACAAAAAAGATTTAGCGCGTTCAACAAACAGACATCTTTTTTTTGGTCGATATGTGTTCTATTACTGTTCCTTAGCAACCCCACATTGATTATTTTGTAAAATATTAATTTTGTACAGTAAAATTGTACAGACACTCCAATTTTACTATTTTATTATATGTATAGATAACTTTCTTTACTTTCCTACTTCCAGTAAGTCGGTCAATGTAATTTGAATTGCTCTATGAATAAATTTATTTTCTCAATCTTAAATACACCGTAGCTAAAATTTCTAAGTAGCAGACAATTCTGTAAACTTACCTCTCGAGTATTTCCTTGTAGGGTACCGAATAAGGCTCCGTTACCATCCATAACAATGAAACCAAACTTATTGTCATCAGCAAGCAGTGCAGTCAGGGCTTCGGTGTGGAACTTATTATCGCACAGGTACAGAGACGTGTTGATGGGCTTGAACGGTTCAAAATCAATGTTCACCTTCTTTTCCTTGCCCTCCTCTGTGACGATTGTACCACAGTATATCACAAGGCCATTTGGTGGAACTGAAATATTTAGAAGTATAATTAATAATAATGTACGACAACTAACTTTAAACTTGAATATATTTAATATTTATTAATATTATATAAACACCACATCTAACATAATTTTTTTTTTACTATATGTATTGAATAAAGTGAATTTTCTTTTCATATTTATATCCTGTTCGATTCTATACATATTATTTTTATAATAAAAACATCAATCTACCTTTAGTGTAGAGCTTGAGCCTGTGTTGTACAGATGTGATAGCACCGAGCACAGAAAGTCTGTTTACTCGGGACTTGATATTGGATGCCGTACCAAATTCATCAGCCAACATTTTGGACACACGGGATATCTGATCCTTTGGTGGAATGATTAGAGAAATCATAGATGTTCCATTCCTGTAAAAGTGAATTTTTGTAAAAGAGTTTTTAAAAGTATTATAGAAGAAAATTTATGCCTGTTGTGTATTGTCAGCTTCTTGCTTTATATTATTCTTTTTTTGGTTTTATTTTATGACTATTGATAGTATCTTTGCTATTACCAATATTCTTTTGCAAACAGTTGCCTTTTACATAATATATTCATTCTAAACTAGTTACTAAAATTACCGCTTACCCCACACCCCCCCCCCCCCCCATACCCCTTAACATAGCTTGTCCTGTTTGGAAGTGTTAATATAATGTGTTTACTAAACAATCACCAGGTGATTTGTTAACAAAGTATAGGAAATGACCTTCAAAGATAAAATTTCCATAAGATAACATAAACCTTGATAGTTTGTGGCCATAAAAATTGCAAGCATTATTTAACCTTCAAAAATCTACCTATGTCAGTGTTTCTCATGATGATTAAGGAATGGTCTAAAATTTAAAACAGTCTAGAACAACCTGCTCTTTCTGAGGGAATGACTGAGGGTCTGTTTCAGTACTTCCTGATGAGTGCCTTATATGCTATCCACAACTTTTCTGACAGATGTAGTAAGGAAAATCTGTCAAATATGTTGTGGATAGCTAATCTGGCACTTTTTGGGAAATGGTGCAAGAACAACCTAGATATTGAAAACATAGATATAATGTTGATACTTAATTTCTGGACAACATAAAGGGTTAAGGTTGCCTTAGGGACTCTGAGGAGAGGTCGCCTTAGGGGCTCTGAGGAGAGGTCGCCTTAGGGCTCTGAGGAGAGGTCGCCTTAGGGGCTCTGAGAAAATTTCAATTTTTTTTTGTATAATTAACCCTGTATTTTTATAACTTTAAAATGTAGGGACAGTCGGCACAAACATTTTTTTTTATTATAAGTTTTCATCTAAGGGTCACAGTTTAAAAGTTTTGAAGTACTGTAAAGTATTGTGTACATAGATACTGAGTATGTACAGCAACAGGAAATTAGAATTGGAACCATCAATTGTTTGACTAGGTATGCATTACATAAAAGCATACAAAGCATTTATCTTTGTTATTTGGCAAATTAACAAATCTTTATGACATGTATTATAGTGTGTAATACTATTGTAATGCTGATCAAAAATAGATCAATATTCAACATTAAGTTGCGACTTGACATTTATTTTAGATGATAGGATTGAGCAACATTTTCAACAGTTTTTAAACGTTAATCTATGAGATTCATTATGAATGACCTGTATTAAGGAAATTTTATCAAAATGAGCATTATTGCGTGATACGAGGTTATGATACGCGCATGTAAATTCGCGCATGTATCGTGCGTCCGACTGACGCAGCCCAGCTTAGTTGGCAATTCATCCAATCAAAATGCCAAAAACTTCGCGATGTCATCAGTAAGGTCCTAGACAACACATGGCATAAAGTAATTAAGATTATAATGCACAAAATATACTAACCCTCTCGCCATTTCCAGGCTCTTTATGAGTTTTTTGATCTTCCATATTTCGACGTTGCGATCTGCTGACGATTCTTCAGACATTTTGGATTGGTGTAACTCAAGTAACAAAACTCGAAAACTTCAAATTGGGTTTATACGTAAAGAAATATAGTCCAAAGCACTGCACTTAATTTGAGGGAAAGGGGTCTGACTCGTGGTTCAAACTGCTAAAATCCAGATCGAACCGGACGGACGAGACACCTCGCGACTCCACTCACACACTTTCTAGTTTACATTTAAGTTTACAGGCCCTCTTACGCGCACTTTTCTTCTCGTTCTAGGGTTCTTGCTTTTTTTCTTATTTCGGTTACCCCTAAGCATGTGGGATGCAAAATTCAGACATTAGAAGCTAAAAAAGATGACGTGAACGTGACCAAGCGATCGAACAAACGCCACCGCTCGTTGTTGGCCGTCACGAAGAAATGAAAGAAAAAAATGTCCGTGTTGCCAATCTAAAATTATGATTTCCTCCAAAATCTAATGACGGCTGTACGGTCTCGTCGAGAGCTTTTGGGCGAGAGCCTCATGGCATAACAAAGAGATTATGCTTTAAACTCTCGCCAAAACACAGCGAGACCGAGACTGTAAATGCATTGCATTGCACTCGCCTTGTCTTGCCTCTCAGCCGCTTGCGAGAATGTCGCCACGAGAGTCTCGCCTGTGAGCTCTCGGCGAGAGTGCATAGCACAGAATAAAGTATATATACTAAGAGCTGGTGCACAGCCTCCATAACATTTCCACCGGAACCACACGGGACCTGAGTGTTGGAGACCATGTCCTTCAATATCCCGTACATGATCGTCATGTCCCCGTTCAATGGCGGCCGGCGGGACATGTTAGAAGTTTCGTCATGTTTAATATATGTCACCGGAAAATAACAAGATCCGTAAGCTTATCTGTATGTTTATAATAACTTTCGAAGGATTCTAAATGGTATTTATATTGTATAATTTTACGACCTCATTTCATAAAGTTATCATTTTCCGACATGACACGGTAAATTTATAAACTAACGGATATCTATTCTTAAGATACTACATGATTTGAGTAATCACAGAAGCTTCTTTTCTCCATAAATAAAAGGTACTACTAAAACTACTGCTTTTCTCTATACGTATCTTTGAAACACGTAAAACATAGATTACTACGCACTACTAAAAACGTAAAATAATACACTGCTTTCTGATTAGTCAATTCAATTCATAGTGACATTACTTTGGTACAATCAAACTTGACAAACTATAAATTGGAAACCACAATGCCTGGTTCCTGTCTGGCACGGATGTAGTGAGTTGAGTTTGTTATTATGAGTTTATTTCAAATTTAAATATTATATCAGTTTATGTTATTTTATTTCGCTCGAATTTAATTCCTGATTCAAAAGTGCAAACGATAATAATACTTCATTTTTATAGCCTACGCAAACTTGATTATAAATTAGTGGGGAACCAATAGAAAATTTGGAGTTGTCTATCATTACGCCATCTCGTACATATTAAAACTAAAAAAAATAAATATCTCTAATAAAATGTCTCCCCCGAGGAACCTATAGTCAAAAACCATTGATGTATATATATTATATAAGTCAATATCAAAAACTCATAGTTTGACTATAAGTTTCTCAGTCTCCCCACTGACCTCTATATTATAAATACGCTGTACTGACGATAAGTCAAGCCATTTGATATGCCGTATGCGGTACTTTGGCGCTGATGGTAGTAGCGGGCGGGAAAGGAACTAATGACTTTTACATAGCACGCACTTTTTTGTAGTTTACTTATAAACTTCCACTACTTATTTAAACATAAACTATAATATAAATATATAATACGAAATAAGAAACAATCTTTATCACTTCAAACTTTTAGTTAAACACTTTGTAATTAAAATAAAATTGAAACGATTAAACGGCCATTTGCACTAGTTTTTTATCCACTCGTTTCTACACTCAAATCGTCTCGGTAATGAGCTGTCATTTCAAAGGGTATCGTTAGTCCAGCGTATATGATAGATTTCAGTGTATCTCATTAAGTCCAGAGATATAAAATACTTACATAGTGATCAAATAAACTACTTGGTAGAGAGTAGCGACATTAGCGCCAAAACTTTTTAGATCGAACTAAAACTGTCACTTGGTTGAGTTACCACCTTCTCTATATTAAACATTACTAGCTTTTGCCCGTGACTTCGTTCGCATTGATGATTTTCGCATAAAACGTTTCAAAATTTTCTTTGCTGCCAACTTCAAGGAGCCCGAGACCTATCCAACAAAAATGTTGTTGGAATATATGTATAAAGATTTAAAACCTGTTTTACCGCTTACTGCTTAAGTTTCTGTTAGGCTATCCACAGACTGTCAATTAAAGTTGTATCTGTCAAATAAATAGACTATCTGTAAACGGTGAAACAGGCCCTTATTATTTATTTAATTTCCCAAAGGAAGCAAAGCGTCAAATATTTTGTATATACTTCATCTAACATCTTGAATCTTCTGACTTCTACATTTTTATTTGTTTGGTTCTAAGGCCATATAACCATGACCAGTGTCAAAAAAAATTCTTGTTCCAGTAATGTTTTGCAACGTTTCATATATCATCAAATATTAGTTTTCTAAAGTCTAGTGAAGTCAAGGTAAATCGTTAGTCAAAGCGTTAAGTAAGTTAATTCGGTAAAGTGGTCGACGCTTTACTGAAATTTCAAATGGAGTTTTGGAGGGATACATAAAATAGCACATTTCTGGATGTTGTATCACTTGTCCACATTTGCGCATGATATTTAATGATTGATATTCTACAATTTTAACGCATTAAAAACTAAAACAATACAAATTTAGCGACGGTATACAAAAATAAAATATCACTTTTTCACATCCCGCCAAAAAAATCTTCTTCTTCATGGCTGATGCCTCCTCGCTTCTGAGTTATTTTGTATCTTTGGGCACAGCACCTGACAAATGACATTTGTCATTTGTTTTTTATGTCAACATTTTGGAGGTTATCTGTGTATCTTCTCGTACATTTGATAATCCAACGTGAATTTTTCCATTAATTAGAACCTATCAAAATGCGGCGAATGCGGTAAACAGCGTATTTACCTACAACACGTGAACGTTTCATTAATAGCATGTCTACAGTAAAGTTGAAGTTTCTATTCAAAGAACTACGAGTTGTGCGACTATGGAACGTTTGGACTCGTAGAAGCGGTGCGAATACGGTGCGGCGGTATTTGCGAGAGCGTAGTGTTAGAGACGTAATACAGTGTTTCAAATATACAATACTTCGTCCTAGACGAACTCTGTTGCTGTCGGCTGCAGCATACAAGTTCAATGAAGACAATGGACATAGTTGTGAGCAGGGTATTTCGGACGACGAGTTGCAGGTAACATCCTTTTGTGACGTAACGCTGTTGTTGTAAACACGCATCTTCTTTTCTTGAGCAAAGGGCATTCAATGCATTTTTTCATAGACAAAGTAAAATCTTCACATCCTTCCAATGGCATAGTTTCTAGTAGGTTTACATTTCTTATAACTGTATTTTAGTCTAATTTACACCTAGTTACACTATGCTATTATAAAACACCTAGTAAACATGCTAGTGACCTTACTACTGCTGATATTAATGATAAGTTATCAGCTTCTCTATAAATATATTAAGTCTTGGAATACCTTTTAAAAATTGGTGGTATGTAATATTAAGCAAATGCGTATGCTTAGTAATACATATATTAAATAAGAAGTTTTTGAGATATATTTTTAGATACTGTTAATGGTGGACTTATTTACGTGTAGTACTTGGCTTTCATTGAAAAATATGTGTAAACAATAAATAATAAACAAAGAGAATAAACTTCTTTACCTTTGCATTTTAAAATTGAAATAGTTGTGGTACAGATTTAAATACATTTAAAAGAACAGCAAGTATATATTATAATTATATTAGTATATAATATAATTATAGATTTCCTATTATAAATGTAACTTATCAGAAAAAAATTATTATTTCTGCTATTCAAGGCTCAAAACTAAGCAGTTTTAAATTGATCCTAATATTGAATAAACCTCAATAAAAACAAAGTATTTTAATATTACATTTCCAGTAACACAGCTTTCGGTTTCAGTCACTTCTCTTGGAGCTGGATAATGTACAGCAGCTGGCCAAGCTGACGCTGTACTGCACATGCTGCGGGAACAGGATAATGATTGATAGGAAACAAGAAGGTGTACAATACTGTAGGTATGTCAAATTAAAATTATTTTCATTAATGTGTTACATAGTTAAACCTCAATTGCCTAAAAACCTCTAAATAACTTCAAAAATTTTTTTTTTTCTTCTAATCAGAGCCAAAGGGTTACCCTTCATAACTTAAAGCTTTTATAAAATACTAGGGTTTTGGATGTGTATTAAATGATATTTAGGAGGCAAGCAAGTACATGATGGAAACCAAACGCCGTCGCCCATAGACACTTGTAACATCCAAAGAGTCGCAAGTGCGTTGCTGGCCTTTGTGAGGGAATAAAGAATGGGAACAGGGATAGGGGGAATTAGTCATGTTGGGCCAAACTCACTCATTGAACAAAACACAGCACAACGCCGTTTTACGCCGGACCGGGGTATCACTCCTGTCGAGCCGACACATTTGTGCCGACGCATGGCTCTCTCACGGCAATATATATAATAAAATCCCTAAAATGTGTATAGAATAAAAGTATTAAATATATTTCCGTTGTCTGGTATCTGTAACACAAGTCCTTCGGGTACTTAGCATGGGCCAGATTTACGTGGTGTGACGTATCCATAGATTTTATTTATTATTATTATTTTGTTTTCCCTGGAGTTTAAATTATCAAGGTTCTACAGTAACTAAAACTGCAACATTCTTTTACATTCTACCCTCTGTGCAATGCAAATACAAATTGAGCATAAACAAATTAAAATTTGTATCTTTTATTGTCCTTATAGGTGCAAGGAGCCAAAGCCCGCTGAGGATTCCTCAGATGGCTGGTTTCCGTATATGGAAACTGACGATGTTATAATATGGAGGAAAGAGTACAAACCTGGAAAGGGGTTATACGCTTATAAAGGTATTTTATATACATGGGTTGTTTGTAGCCTTAATAGAATTAGGAAAGCAGGTTTATACGAGGTGTGTTCAAAAAGTATCGCGAATTTTGAATTTTCGCGGGTTACGTATATTCGAATTTCGATTTTTTTG
>JAOTAV010084020.1:0-12155 GCA_026546445.1 Cyclargus thomasi | reverse complement strand
GTATAAAAGTATTAAATATATTTCCGTTGTCTGGTACCTGTAACACAAGTCCCTTGGGTACTTAGCACGGGGCCAGACTGACGTGGTGTTAAGCATCTATAGATATTAATTATTATCACTTTACAAAGTATGTCACAATATATATAACACTTTCTTTGGTCTTTGCTATCATGGCTGGTATATACATTAACCGAAACATAGCATTTTCGTCACAAAGGTAACTAAATATTTTTCACAGATTATAAGAATATAAGTGCCTTAACTTCCAACTTACGTCGTGCCATTATTTCTAAAGTTCTTAAACAAAGTCACTGCATGATCTATGCAACCTTTGTGTCCCAAGTTACACGCAAACTGTAAGATTTGCATGCGATTCTTCTGAGTTGTAAGATTGTCCGTGGGACTTACTGCATATCCTAATGTTGTTATTATATTATCCATCAAATTTAAAATAGTATTCTGAAAATGAGCATAATTTTATTTATTCACCAAACAGTATATACATAAACAGTATAACATATTACTGAGGGCTACAACTAAAGAGAGGTCTAAGCCAGAGGGCTGAAGGTCTTTAGTGTCATCTAGAACGCTTAAATTTAATTTAGAATATTTTTAACCAACTCCAAAAGACGAGGAGATTATATGTTCGGCTGTGGATATATATTTTTCATCAACAGATAGTAGCAAAAACATTTGTGACGCAAAACCTTAATTACAATCTTTACAGTTCATTCTAGAAAAAAAAAGAACATATATACGGTCGAATTTAGAAACCTCCTCCTTTTTTTAAGTAGTTTAAAAAGGTAATATTATTTGTATTCCCAGAATTTCAGAATTTCAAGACAAAAATTAATTAAATTCCAACGTTTATCATTCTTCTCCTCATAATCAATTCGTCTATATTCGTCTTTTTTCGGTGAATTGACAAAGTACTAATATGGTACTACATTTATAAACAAATATGCGGTCGCTTTGTGCAAACGTTGCAAATAATTGTACCGAATAACGCTCAACGATCGTTAGCGAATATAATGTAGAGCCCGTATTAACTATACATCTAAAATATTAAAAAAAACGTCATTTATTCACCAAAGCAACTTACGTCAATAAGTTTAATTGTATCGGTTCCTCTGTATTGGTTCCGTAGTCGACTGAAACCACGAATAGCGGCGTACCACACTGAATATTCCGTCTCGTCCTTCAAGAACTGCGATACGTCTAACAAGTGTTGGAAATTAATTTCGTCTACGTGGAGCAATGCAAACAGGTCATTTATTATCTGAAACATGACTATAATTTGACGAAAATTTCCTGTGAAAAATATTCACAATCTGGCTTTAACAATAATAGTTCCTATTCTAAGGACTCGTTCACAGTTCATACTAAAAAGTGGTTTCCGTTCGTTTGCCTTTTAAGACTGAGCCCCTAGCCAAGATGCTTTATTAATACCTCTTTATAATCAAAATAAATGTCAAATCATGAAAAATGTATGTATTGAATATGCGTTTGAATATGAACTTAGATTTCGACTGTTGTGACGTAATGCGACAAAGTCTTAGCTAGAAGTTCTATATTAATCTTTTGCATCGTCACGTCACGAGTTTTAAAATAATAATAAATCTTAACAATAGTACGAAGTTTTGAGCTAACTTGCGGCGAACGGAGTATAGAGGTGGAAAAAATTACCTTTGCTCTATTTAAATAGTGAATACTCTCTCTATTTGTTTTCAATGCGTTTCTTATCATAATCCACGAATGATCGTCGTAGTTGACGCGGTAAAGACCGGTCTCTTGTAAGTTAAAGATAACCCAGTTATGGGACTCAGTGTTCAGTTCTGGCACGGAGATGTTCCTAGATGCCTCCTTCATAATAAACACAGGTTTGGTGTTTGTGAAGTTAGGGTTGTTCCCAACTGTATAGGTTATAGGGATCATGTAGAGTTCGCTCGAGTTATGTTTTGAGTTAATGTAGAAACGTTTCTGTAAAAAGATATCATTTTTATTATGTACTAGTTGGTCCCCGCGTTGGACTTCGTTGGGCAAAAAATGTATATCACGCGAGGACCATACATTTTCCCGGGATAAAAAGTATCCTATGTGTTGCCCACACCTAATCATAGCTATTAAACAAAAGCTATATATATATATAAGTAAAAAAAAAAAAAAAAGATAATAAAATAGTAATATTGTTTAAATTGTAATAAATTTATTAAAATATTATTTAAGTTAACTTCCATAATAGAGAATAATACAATAATTAAATGATCTATACTACCATATTTATTTGCACGCCATCTGCATGGCAGAATGTACTAGAACTATATATATATTAAGATCTTTTGTAACTACATTCTTGCAATAAAGAAATTCTAATTCTAATTCTAATTCTAATTCTATTAAAAAATATTCATTCAAATCCGTCCAGCAGGTCCTTAGATTAGCGCGTACAAACATGCAACTTTTTTGTTGATATGTGTTCTGTTATTGTTCCTTAGCCCCCTTACAATGATTATTTTGTAAAAATATTAAGTGTACAGACACTCAAATTTTACTGTTTTATTAGATGTAAAGATACTATTGCTTTTTTATGAAATTAGTGGGAGAACGAGCGGCTGGATAACCCGATGAAAAACAACATCAGAAGAGTTGCAAAATATCGCTGGATATGTAATAAAGTGATACAATTCAAAATTAGCAATTTAACGGGAGAGAGCAAAGAAAACAAAATTGCCGTAAGATTGGACCAATCACAAAACGACACTAGTGTTGTAACTCAACCATTTATTGACATACGAATATAAGTTTATTTCACGTAGGAATAGAGACTATGCTGATTTTTTTCGTATTGAACTAATTTTTGACACATTTGGTATAGTGCTCTTTTAGCACATAGCCAGTGATATGCATTGCGGGCCTTTTACGAAGAAACAATGATATAATATAATATATAGTGAATGTATCGGAGGCCTAACTTACCATCTATTCCCCATACTTATTTCCTAGCTCAAACACTATTTCGTTTCTTAAGAAATCGTGGTATTTTTACTGTTGAGTCCTGCCATTTGTGACTCTTCCATGGATTTTGTAAGTCTCATTAAACTCGAGAGCTTTGGAGATTTGGCTGGTTTTCGTTTTGTGTTATTCTCGGAAGTCGATTTTTTTGTGATCATGTTTTTTCAAGACCAAAAGTAGCCCATTTGTTAGGACGGGAAGGGAGGACATACAAACAGTTGTTCATTTATAATATTGGTAAAATAAATAAATACATTTCGATTATTCCTATTCTGATAAGAATATTCGCAAAAGATTCAGTTTTACGCAACATCTACAGTGCTCATTAAATTGAATATAATTTAACGTAAAATTATTTGACAAAGGTCATAAACCGGACATACCTGAGTTAAGGATATCGTGGATGTGGTGTAATCTACGTCGACCTTGAGTATCGGATGTCCTGCTTGTGACACCCAAGAGCTCATTACCGTCGTGACGTCAGAGTCAGGATACTGTGACATTGAGTTGTATTGGGCGACGCCGAAATTTAGTGCAGTGTACAGCTTGTCAGGCATCCCTGACTCGAACTCGCTAAAACGAAATAAAAATAAGTTTCTAATATAGTAATAATTTCTTATCTGTCATATAAAATGCTAAGCACGCGTCAGCATATAAAACTTGCGAAATTGGCTCTACCAAAAAACCAACGTTATAGGTAGAGTATATAGGACCAAGTGGGTCATATTCATAGAAGCGAACCGCGAGCGGCGTGCATCTGTGCGCACTGGTTTATCTATCAGCCGCCAAATATAAGCGGAATATAACATCGATCAGTAGAGTGCGTAGATAATACGAACAAACCGCCCGCGGCCCGGTTCCATGAAGATGAACTACTGATTCTAAATGTACCCTGGTTAAAGAGTGGAATTTTTTCTTTTTTAGTCCACCGCCCTGTGGAAATTTTCATGCTATACTGTTGCTTTTGTTATTGGTTTCTACATTTGCGAAAGTTTTAAAATAAAAATATAATTTTTTAAAAAAATTTAAAATAGCTTACTTCGCTACCAAGTATGAAGTCAGACCGAATTTAAAAGCTTCGTCTCCTATCAAATGGTGTAGCATCCGTATGACTGATCCCGCCTTCTGGTAGGTGATGGTGCCGAAGTGTGCGCTTATTTCAGCAGGTGAGTTGACATTGTCATTGGTGATGGGTGGCGAGTCCGGTTCATCATCAGCGTCATATGCAGAGTAGACAGAACCAATGACTAGCATATCTTTTGAACCAACCTCGGGCTCAATCTAAGAAACAAATATTTACAAGAGTTAGTTACATTAAGATAAGTAGAGAGCGTTTCCGCACTGCAATTTTTATCGGCGTGATTTTTTCCCCCTACTTCTATAACACATTAATTTATATGGAATAAACCGCACAGGCAAAAAAAAACCGGAAAACAATATACAAAAAAATCCGCTGTGCGGACGGTTGACGGACTCTTGAACTAATTACTTTATATAATACACAAGACGAAACATACTGAAGAACACGATGTGAATCCTAAGAGGATGTGCGATAATTGAGTTTTCCTAAGAAATTAACGGGGTGAGGGGTGTTATGATTTCCTGTGTACAATTACTTAGGCCGAATCCTTTTACTACTTGTTCCTTGCTGTATTAGCTTATGGCTCGTAGTGTCGAGCTGCATGAAGTGCATGTGCATGAAGCTTTAAGCAATGCAATGTACACTGACCTTAAATTAATGTAATATACAAATTTTTTTACGTGTGCAATATAAGCTGTAACTAAAACACTATTATAACTGATTCAATGCAATTACCAATGCCGTGATATAATCCTGGAAGTAATTGGCGAAGCCCTCGTTCAGCCACGTGTTACTCCACCAGTGACAAGTGACGAGGTTGCCGAACCACATGTGCGTTGTCTCATGAGCTATGATCTGGGCTACGCGATATTTGTAATACGGCGATGATTCCTCTGGGACGTACAGTAGAAGCGCTTCCCTGAAAAGTATTGTTATTAACAAGCCGGTACTTCTTGAAGCGGCTTATCTTCAATAATACAAGTAATAAATAATATAATTAGCAATTGATTTTTGTGTTAATAAAAATGTTTGTGTAAAATTAAATGATTTTTGTGTTCAAAATCAAAATCGAAAATTCGGGACGTAGTCCCGAGCAACAGCTAATAAATGTAATAAAGAATTGACCGATTTCAATGTTCTTCACTTCCTTTGACAATTTCTGCATACTTCGTCTGTCAGATAATTATGTTGTAGATAGCCCACATGTCACTTATCAGCAAATGGTGCAACAGTCTAACAGGCCCTTATTATTTTAATCTTACCTGTATTTTACCAATCCCCAATTCTCCATGGCGCCCGCCTTAAAATCCGGTAGAGCAATGTGATCGAGTTTCAAATTGCTATCGGTCGAGTAATAGTCGACACCGAAGTAATCGCTTAAAGCGGTCACAACCCTCACGCCGAAATCTAATGCATATCCAGTTTGATTGATAGCCTCCGGCCTCGAGTACACTCCGAGCTCCTTGATTTTATTAATAGCAACCGTTACATCATCAAATTCGGATACCAGAAACGCGACAAGGTAGGTAGACATTCTGGGCGTTGGGTAAAATAAATCTCTAGTGTAGCCGTTTGATCTGAAATGAGCTGCAGTTACTTAATAATAAGCATTAATACCTTGTAGATATTACATTTTTTAATGTTGACCCACTCAATCACAATCAATCAATTTTAAAGTTATCAAACTATGTTAGGGTAAGCAAAGAACTCACTGAGCAATAGAAGTCTGTAGTTTCGTGTTTGCTAAAGAAGGCTTGTAATTCGCAGGTCTGTCGATAGCGAGGGTGAATACAGCTTTAAGTTCCGGTTCGTCAAAGCAAGGGAATACCTTTCTTGCATGTGTAGGCTCCATTTGAGTTGCACCGAGCCATCTAAAAATTACAACTTCAGTTATAGACTAGAATTCAAAACAGTTTAAACAATCATGAATTTTTCATATTTTGATTCACTTAGGCCCGGTTTACATTTAATTAAGTACAGTAGCGAGGTAACAAAATGGTTAGCTGAAAATTAAGTAGTAAGTATTAAGTGATGTTCTAACGTAGGCGAGTTAAGTAATCATAAGTTGCTAGTTCGATGACAAGATAAATCTCCATAAATCGTTCAATTACTGCCTACAAACTAATAACATTTAATATTTTACTTAACTAAATACCTATTGTATTAAAATTTTTGATAAATTAAATATGATAAATAAAAATTAGATATAAACTGTTCTAAACTCAAAGGTCTACACGCTGGTGAGTTAAGTTGGCGGGGTGCGGGGTGCGCGAGAGGGGTATCACTTCCCACTTACCTCGCCAAAAAATAGGATCGCGTTCTATTTAAGCCAAATTAATTAACAACTTATAACTTAACTCGATTTTGCCGTTCAAACGTCAAAAATAACTAAACTCGCCAATCGCACAAGTTAACATGCAACTTAACTAAATTAAGTGTAAATCGGCCCTTATTGTTAATATTTTTGTTTAATAAAAGATTTGGAGTTAATAGTAAGAACACTTTGATTTACTTGAAAAAATTGTACGTTACGCATAAGGACAGAAGCTTGGTTTCTCTTATTCAATAATGTGAAGTACTCGCATTAAAGCTTTTCTACAATTATGAAGACTAGAGGTCGCCCTGTAGTCGATATTCGATCAAAAATATTTAAATTCATCGTGTAGAGGAGTCAATTCAATCACAGGTTTCAATCTGGCATAAAGTTCTCGTTACCAGGCCGTTATATGTTATTAAAAAAACTCAGATGTATAAATATAAAAACATAATCAAAATATTGTAGTGTGCGAAACGTTTTATTTATTAAAATATGTAAAATAAAAGCATATTTTAAAATAATATTTATATACTACGATCCTCCTCCATATCAACTATAACTGGGAGAAGTTTTATGCTTTCACTTCTAAACATCTTTCATAAACTTTTTCCGCTCGCGTATTAATATATAGATAAAGTTATATCGGGAACTGATATCGCTGAAGGTACCAAATATAAGTGCAGTGTCTAGTGTTACTTGATTCCATAAGAATCACGATAACATATCTCGCTAACCTATTTGTCAATACCAATAGAGACCTAGATCAAGAGATAAGTTTCTTATCGTATGAGCACCTCTTCTAAATAGTTAGAAGCCTGTATAATTCTAAGCATCACAGTAATTGGATACATATTACACAACATCAAAAATAATCATAATTATTATTGAATTTCTTTAAAACTTTTAATTGTATTTAACGTTTCCATTTCATTTTTATATGTGTATTCACTATTTAATGGCTTTTTTTGCCTGAATTAAACGATTATTATTATTATTATTAAGAATTGTTTATAATTTTAAGTGATGTTGTGTATACCATGGTATACAAACACTAAACGTGCCTATGTGTCTGTGCCTTAGTATACATAATAATAAAAATCGGCAAACGAGTCAATAAAGATAATTCTAGAGTAAATGAATGAAAATGTAACATTAATATACAAGTCATTTAACTTTGTTTTGGTATGGTAAGGACCAGAAATCAGAATGAATATAACACTTAAAATGCATACTAAAAAATGAGAGCATCAAAAAGCATAGAATCAAATCATACAAAAGAATTGATGTTCGCCATATTATTATGATTTTGAGGCAAACTATACATACATATAATAAAATAATCTTATATAATACATAAAAATCAACACTAGTCGTAATTTACCATTTAGTTGTAATTTTATAACATTAAAAAGTTATTACCTATCCAAACCTAATCTTTAGGGCTTGGTCGGACTATGTTTTAGTATTTAAGTTACTGTTAAGCTAAGTGTTAATAATATTTTTTCAGTAAATATACAACTTTAAAATAATCAACTTACTTTTTGACTCCGTTTTCAAAGTAGTAGTTTCTATAGAAGCCATTGAGATCAGTTCTAATGGGACCTTTATATGTTATTTTGAGTACATATTCAATATCAGCTGGTATAGTTGTTTCTAAATGTATATGCACGAATGAATATTTTTCTTCAAAAACTAAGGGATTACTAATGTTTAAATTGATGTTCTCAGTAGCTGTGTTAGTCAAAGTGATATTATTGGGACCAAATTCCAAGCCTTCAGAATGTAGCTTAATTGTGCTAATACTAGTCCCAGGTTCAAATGTTATGGCTACTTCCCCATCAAATGTAAATGCATTTGCATTTCCTGTATCAAAATATGGTGTAATAGCTATCGAATAAGCTGAAGGTTTGATGGTAGTATTTAATCTATAGTTTGTGTCGCTCCAAACAAATCCCGTACATGCTGACAAGAGGGCAAATTTGAGAAAGTTGCCCCACATAGCTGAAAAAAATGTTATTTTTCTACTTTTAAAATTTTAATTTTAACATAATACAACAACGCAAAGTGATAAAATTGAAGGGTGAATTTCCTGTAAATGATTTATTGTGAAAATAGTGGCGCCAAAAATATACTTTTTTTTAAATTTATTTACCATTTATTTCAGGCATAATTTTTATGTTTAGTATGGCCAACTTCATGTTGATAGTGAAAACTACTTTTGTAATTATGTCGGATTTTTAAAAATGTATATTACCGATTTAGATTTAGATTCAGATGTGGATTTGGTGTCATGATACGAATCTTAATTTTTTTACTACATTTTTATCACCGCGTGAGATCTCATCAAAAATATTATTTTCATTAATGATAATTTAGTACTTGAATAATACGTAAACTTGATATAGTAAATGACTTTGAAAAATGTTTGCAAAACGAAAGTGCCAAATAGGTATTTGATTTTAAATTCAAAATTATTTTTGAAATATAAAAAAATGTCTAAAGTGAATGTAATAGGTTTTTAATCGACCGAATAACTTTTAAATAATTATATTCTAGTAATTGAAATTTATACCCTAAGAGATGAGAAAATATATATAATAGATACGGATCTTTCGTTTTTTTCGTGTTATCCGCGGATGCGGATACGGATTTTTCTGATGGCAGCACTCAATTTAAATTACAAAAACATATTAATTTCGAGCCCTTTTTATGATTATTATTTTTATCACTTTGTTTTGTTATATCCTGTTAACATGTTAATAACACAATTGAGGATATAAAAAAATATTTTTCTTAAAATACACACAAGCTTTCACCGTTAATTTAAAATTTTCCAATAATAAAATTATTAGTAAAACAAATTTAAAACTTCAGTTTTTAAATACAAAGTATAAAAATACAATGTTTGATATGTCACGTACCTCATGTACTCTCTACCAATTCTAAAACAATAGTACGTGGAACAATCCTGTCCCTACACAATATGTTGATAAGGAACATCTTGAGTTTCAATTTATCTCTAGCTCTAGATAATATTGTTGTTCAAGTAGTCTCCATGTTGTGTAAAGAAACTTAATTTTCCTTGAAATCTGTACAATCATCAGCATGACTTGTATCTATAATTAAGCAGCATTAAACACAAAAAATTATATTACTAGGTGATACCCGCTGCGCCAAAATTTAGTTATCACGTGGGAACCGTATATCTTTCCGGGATAAAAAGTATCATGTGTCCTTCCTCGGTACTCAAAGTATCTCCATACAAAATTCATAATAATGTGTTCAGCGGTTTAGGCATAAAGAGGTAACAGACAGACACATATTTGCATTAATAATATTAGTATGGGAATATCGAATTCTATTCATCGTCCATTAGTCCAGGCGGGTCGTTTCTTTTAATATAAACATAAGAAATTATGCTACACTATAATTCTATAATTTATGCTACCTTAACTTTGCGTAATTCAGTAAAAATGCAGATTAACCACATATTTTACAGAGTAGTGAGTACCTGGCTGGGTCACTTACCGGGGAAAAATATTATATTCTAAAATAAACAAGACAATCTACAGATTACCTAGGCAATCTGCAGAGTAACGGTAACGCACTCGGTGAATTGCATAAAATAGGTTCTTGTTAATTAGTCGTAAGGTAATGATATAATTTTTGAGAACAGAAAGAGATATAAAATATCAAATACCTACAGTATATAATCTAATACCTACAGTATAATATCATAAATTTGTAGAAGTTGAGATCCAGTATATAATAACAATTGAAGACAGTTAAGTAAGGTTAGATTTTTTGTCCGTCAATCTGTATGTAAATCTGAATTACACAAGATTCAACACTCCAATCAAACGGCAACATATAATACACTATTAAAAGAAAATTAATAGCAAAATAATTTAATGATCATTCCGATTTACACAATTAAAATTTCTTAACAAATAAGTTATTTACAGGGTTATAGAAAATTTCATGAAGTTTAATTCCTTAATAGTAGTATTAATGATGAAATTAACAACATTATAGTGCCCGGAAGAGCAAGGGATGCTGATCCTCTAGCTGCCCTAAGGATCATGCTTGCCCTCTCAGTACCCCAATCCATGTTAGCTCTAGCGGAATTCACTGCACTAAGACCCACAGATGCACTAGGCACTGAAGCTTGATTGTTTCTCAGCCACTGCTCCATCTAGAATACAATGATAATAAAAATTGATGTAAATTCTTACTACTAATCAGCTTAAATTTAATCCTACTAATACTGTTTGAAATCCGAAAGTTTGTGAATTTGTAAGTAAATGTGTAATGTGTATGTTTGTACTAAATAATTTGCTGATGGTGTAATAAAATCAGAAAAGGGATATTTAACTAACTATACCACTTTTGTTTCGTTAATTTTGAGCTAAGGATAGAATATAATTGTTATAAAAATAATGATAATTTATACTCTTTTGCATTTCATATCTAAGCTATCAAATAAACTTTGTAATACTCGTATATTTATAATTCACAACAATAAATTAAGTATTTTTTTGCGATTGCGATAAAAATTGATATAGGTTTAATGCCTAGTAAATAAAAAGAGCAATGCTAATTTCTCGATTGCATTGCATGCATGCATTCTGATCGACTTTTAGCCAAATTCATGATTGACAAAATAGCGAAAATCAATAACTTACATCATTTAAGCCTTCTTCATCTAAATATGCTGCAATGTTGCTCAAAAGTGATTCGAACCACGATTGAAGTACAACCCTGAAAAGATTGCAAAAAGTTATAATCTGCATAATTTAAAAATAACACTAAAAATGCCTGCTCACTTATGCAATAAATTATTTTTTTAAAAACCGTGCATTATTTTTATTATCTTAAATTAGTAATTTTTTTTTTGGACGAGGTGATTTTAAAAAAATCAAAGGCGAATGACTGACTGATTGACAGATATAGTGATCTATTAACGCACAGTCCAAACAACTAGACGGGCTGAATATTTGGTACGAAGATTTGTGTGTTATATTTTATTGTATATCGTAGGCCCGATCCGTTTAGAAATGAATTTTTAAACTATATTCTACTCTCAAGGGTGTAAAATACTTCTCAAAGCGAGTAAAGCTGCAGGAAAATCTAATAGAATATTATGTTGTTTTTATATTTCACTTACTTCTCACGAATCCTGAGGTAGTTAAGCTTTAGGAATTCAAGGGCAACTTTTGCATTTCCGCGGTCACCCATGAACAAATATGTAAAAGCGTTAACACTGTCTTGAGACTTGATATCATCGCTCAATATCATCTGTAGATATCTGCAAAAATACATAATATTTATATATTACATACAAATAACATGGTTCTTATTCTCTTATAAAATTAACTGAAACAAAATAATGAGATTTTAAAAGCTACAAAGAATTTTTTACTACTACGAAGTAATTTTAGCAGTAGGTCTCCGAATTATACCTAATACTTTTAATGTCGGCACTCATTCGTAATTGAAGACTAACTATAATAAGATGAATTATTAAAAGCACTCAATAATGTGTATAAATTCTTGAGCCTACTACTACTACCCTATGAGCTTCTCCAGCCCACCCAACTAACTTCACACAAAAATCACGTCATAAAGTTGCTCAGTTGCGACGTAAAGAAAGGACAAACAAACAAAAACAAATATGCAAATAAACACACTCTCCTATTCATTATATTAGTATGAATTTTTTATCATATCTATTTATATCTATTT